>JAOTQJ010141112.1:0-37877 GCA_025642045.1 Solanum sejunctum
CTTCTATACTATTATATCTGGATTATTATTTTCACTCACATTTTGGGTTTTCTGCTTTACATACTTGGTACATATTTCGTACTGACCCCCTCCTTTCGGGGGCTGCGTTCATGCCCACAGGTACAGACGAACAGGCTAGAAGATCGTCTTCTTAGGACCTCCGTCTGTCGTTGAAGTGCTCCCTAGCATCAGGAGCAGACAGTTTGGTATATTTTTGTACATGTTCAGTTTGTATTTTACATTTATGTGTATATATATACTTGAGGGTATGACGGGGCCCTGTCCTATCATGTGGTCCAATTTCTGTACATAGAGGTTTGTGGATACATATGGGTATGGGAAGTTACGTTGGTCTGATCTCATTTGTATGATATATTTGTTGGGCGGCTCTACCGCAGTAGTGACCTTGTCGGCCCGCATATGTGTATGTATATCTGTTCTTATGACAATATCTGGTACTATTGGGTTCACTTTTTGCAGGTGGGGTTGGTTAGAAAAATAGAGGAAACTCTGTCAAAATTTTTGTGAAATTCCTTAGCCGTCGTAAGTGGATATTCAGTATAAGTGTTTGTCTCGGTGTCCTATCGGCACCATTCATGGCCCCTGGGTTGGGTCGTGACATTCATTTCAAGGAATTCAAGGTTCAAGATATGTGGGTCATCATCCATGGGTCAATTCTTCCCTTTCCATGAAAATTGCATGTTTTCAAGTTATTTTTCCTATCGGTATCTCTTATTATGAATTATGAATATAAATTATGTTGGGGTTTTATGAAGTATGGATTGATTATACATGACTATCTATTTCAAGCTTATTCTATAAATTAATTATGTCTATTGAGACTATGTATGTGTTGAGATATGAAACTATGAACTATTTGTAAGCTTTTGTAATGGATTTCAAGGTACCCTACATGAGGGTTTTACTATCATGTTGGTGGTTTCATTTGCATGATGTTTACTCATCTAATTTTACTCTTAAATTGCATAATTTTGAACAAGTATCATGAACCCAACATGTGTTTGATAAAATGTAATGAAGAATTCTGAAGTTGTTAATGATCTATTACATGATGCACAAGTCAAGTTCATAATGATTAAGGGCTTTTAATCATGTATTGAATTCATGAAAAATATCAATGATTTTGCATGTATCAAGTTAAGCCCTATTTCAAGATTTTTAGCTCTTGTGAGCCATTCATGTTAAAGAAAGGGTTCATGCATGATTATTATCTACTCCCATGTTCAAGTTAGGCTCATTATTAGTGGTCAAGATGTTTATAAGCTAATCAAGTTATGTTCTTACAAGTTATTCATGTTATGACTAAAGTATGATTATTTCAAGTATTTTATGGGATTAGACTTAGCACCAATAAATTGAATGTCGGCGTGGACTATCTTCAAGGTCCCATACTCCTTTCCTCAAACTATGTGCCACCACAGGATTATTTATTATCCTTGCTACACTAGTGGATCTATCTAGTGCATTTTATCATAAAATACTTTTCAAAATGGGTCATGTTCTCGTAAGGAGGGTTGCTTCATATGAAATGGGTGATGTTCCCATAAGGTAAAGTATAGTTTAACTTGTCAAGCAGAACACCTCTTTACCAATGAGGGGTATTCGTCGGGATTCCATGTTCTAACTCGCTTGCTTTTACTCATATCAGTTAAGGTCTCTTCCCACATATGTATAGTATATTATGCAAGTTGAATGATTTATAAGCATGTGTTATCATAAGCATTGATCATACATGCCATATTGAGATTATATATCCATTGTTTATGATCATGCTTGTTGAATATATTGGCTTATGTCTTTGTTGCATTGCACCCTGCATACTTAGTACATTTAAATGTACTAACACATATTCTATGCCTATATGATATTACCATATAGTGACTAGAGATCCTTTTGATCATCCTCCACCTGGCTAGTTCGGTACTTCATAGAAAAGTATTGGTAAGTCCTCAAGTCCAAGGATAATATATAAGCTACTCTTGCGATGTTGAGATTTCTTTATGTTGAACACTTGTTATCATGTGAGACCAGGAAGTTTCTTGGCCCCGCTCCATTCTAATTTAGAGGTGTTGTTGGATACTATGTTATGTTTATGCTTTTATGAATATCAAGACTTCTCTTAGTCCTGCTTCCCTTTTTAATTATATCTTGTGATACTTATTTTGCTCCTACAATCAAGGATGTGTGATTGATATGGTAAGAGGCTTGTTTGGGGTCTCTTTGGGTTCCCATTCACCGTGTCATATCTAGGCCCTAGGCTTAGGTCATGATAAACTTGGTATCAGAGCACTAGGTTGTTAATGATCCTCAGAAATCTAACACACCATGTCAATTAAAGTCTTATTCATTATTGAGAAGCACATCATAACTATGAATGGAAGGCTATCAGGCATTTTAAGAAATGTTTCACTTCTTCATGATCTATGTTGTACAGTAGAGCTAAGTCCCCTAAGGCTTATTGTTGATCCTTAACCTTTACATTTTAGAATATGTCTCAAGATATTTAAAATGGTGGACAGGACAGTAACCATCTCTCACTTGAGGGTCAACTTCCCAATGGTGATATGTCAAATGCGGAGGTTCGTAATACTCTCTGGCTATAGGCCAAGGTTATAACCACTCAAGTCAATCAACAAGTAGGTACGCCTAAGACTTCAAGGAACAAGATGAGGGAAAGAACGGCTAAGAGGGCACAAGTTGATGGTGCCTCATCTTCTACTAGTCTACCGGTTCCCAAGTATAAGAAAAAAAGGATCCCTTCTGCCACTTGTCAAAGGTGTGGCAAGAAGTATCAAGAAAGGTGTTTTTTGGGAAATGAAGATTGTTTAAAATGTGGCGGTGTTGGGCATAAGATGAGAGATTGTCTGGAGGCCTTAGGGGAAGGGAGAAGAAGGGCTCTATTCGAAAATAGGCTTCTAAGCCCGGTGGCAAGGGTGGGGTACCTATCCTAGGTGCCCAAATTATAGGAGAAATCATAGTGGCACAAAGGAACACGGGTGCATGATTTAGGTGTAGCAAGATGGACCACAAGGTTGTTGGTTATCCATATACTCAAAGGAAGGGCAAAGGTATTGGTGTTCAAGCTTCTCCTACATGCAATAACTATGGAAAGTACCATCCAGGAGATTGTTTGGCCGGTTCGAGTGCATATTTCGAGTATGGCACATAGGATCATAAGTCAAGACATTGTCTATAGGCTATAAGAAGTTTTGAGGATGATCATCAACGATCTCAACTATACCCCTCTAGGGGTCACTAGACTTGGCTTAACGCTTTATTGGTATGTTAAAGATTTTTTATTATGGTAGATATTCATTGATAAATCCAGGTGTTGCTCTTTCTTTCATTACACTTTTTGTTGCCAAAAAGCTTCATGTCAGTCCCGAATTGTTGTGTCAACCTTATGAAGTGTTCACTCTCGTTGGTAAGTCCATTATTGCTAAAAGAATCTATAGATATTGTCCCATGTTCATATTGCATAAATTCTTGCCTTATGATTTTGTTGAATTAGATATGGTGGATTTTGACATCATTCTTGGGATGGATTGGCTACATGTATAATATGTTTTTGTTGATTGGAGAACCTGTAAGGTTAAATTTCAATTCCCTAATGAGTCCATCCTTGAGTGAGAAAGTCGTAATATGGTGGTCAAGGGTAGATTCATTTCTTGTCTTAAAGCCGAAAAGTTGATTTTTAAGGGTTGCATTTATCATCTGGTGAGGGTTAGGGATATTGAGTCCAAAGTCCTTCCTATTGAGTCAGTTTTAAAAGTCAATGAGTTTCTTAATATCTTTCCCGATGAGCTTCTCGGTGTTTCTCCCAAAAGGAAAATAGACTTTGGTATAGACATCTTTCCCGATATATAATCCATTTCCATTCCCCCTTACCATATAGCTTCGATGGAACTAAAGAAGTTGAATAAATCAATTGACAGTTTTGTTGGAGAAGGGTTCCATAAGGCTTAGTAAGTCACCTTGGGGTGCATCGGTGTTGTTTGTAAAGAAAAAGGATGGTTCCCTTAGAATGTGAATTGATTACCAGAAACTTAGCAGGGTTACGATAAAGAAAAAGTACTCTTACCATGGATTAATGACATTTTTGATCAACTACATGGGGATAGTCACTTTTCTAATATTGATCTTTAGTCTAGATATCACCATGTGAAGGTGAGGCTGTGCGATATTCCCAAGATGATTTTTTGGATTAGGTATGGGCACTTTAAATTTGTGGTTATGCCTTTGGGGTTGACTAACATACTGACTTTATTTATGGATCTCAAAAATAGGGTCTTAAAACCCTACCTTGATATGGTTCTGGTGATTTTTATTGATGATATATTGATTTAAGTCTTAGAGTGAGGAAGAGCATGTGAATCACTTGAGAATGGTACTGCAAATGTTAAGGAATGAGAGGTTGTTTGCTAAATATTAAAAGTGTGAATTTTGGTTGAAAGGGGTTGCTTTTCTAGGATATGTGGTATCAGGTCATGGCATTAAGGTAGATCCTAAGAATACAGAGGTAATAAGGAATTGGCCTAGACCTTTGACTGCGTCGGACATTAAGAGTTTCTTGGGTTTGGCAGGTTACTATCAGAGGTTTGTGAATAACTTTTCTTCTATTGCTTCCCCTGTGACCAAGTTGACCCAAACGAAGACAAAATTTATTTGGACCGATGAATGTGAAAAAGGTTTTCAAACTTTGAAAGATAAACTTGTCTTTGCTCCTATCTTGGCTCTACCAGAAGGGTTGGAAGGGCTTGTGGTGTATTGTGATGCCTCAAGAATTAGTTTGGGGTATGTTTTGATGCAAAATGACAAGGTGATAGCATTGCCTCTAGGAAATTTAAGGTGCATGAGCAAAATTATCCTACCAAGGATCTTGAATTGGTGGTTTGGGTATTGCTTTGAAAATTTGGCATCACTATTTGTATGGGGTTCATGTTAATGTGTTTACCAACCACAAGAGTCTCCAATACGTATTCACATAAAAAAGATCTTAACTTGAGACAAAGAAGGTGGTTAGAGCTCTTTAAATATTATAATATTAGTGTGCATTATCATCCCGACAAAGCTAATATTATGGCCGATACTCTAAGTAGAGTGTCCATGGGTAATCTCACTCATATTGATGATGGTGGCAAAGAGGTGTCTAGGGAAGTTCATTGGTTGGCTAGGTTGTAGTTAGGTTGGATGAAGTTGAAATGGTGGTGTGGTGGTTGTTGATGGTTCTAAATCTTCTATGGTTGAGGAAGTAAAGTCAAAACAAGACCTTAATGCCGCCTTGCTAGAGTTGAAGGCATTCGTGAAAGATGGTAAATTAGAGGTTTCTTCCAAGGGGGAGACTGTACCTTTAGGTACACGGTAGGTTATGAATTCCTAATACTAATGACTTGATCAATTTGAATTTGAAAGAGGCCCATAATATCATCCTATACCATTCACCTCGGTTCGCAAAAATGTATAGAGATTTTAGGGAGGTGCCTTAGTGAGGGTAATAAGATGGCTTTGATTGGACCAAATTTGGTTATGGAAGCTTTGGAGAAGGTAAGGTTGATAAGAGAGGGATTGAATACAACCCAAAGTAGACAAAGGTCCTATGCCGATGTGAGAAGAAGAGATCTTAAATTTAAGGTTGGTGATGGGATTTGCTTGAAAGTCTCACCCATAAAGGGTGTGGTCCGATTTGGCAAGAAAGGGAAAATTGAGCTCAAGGTTTGTGGGGCTTTATAGAGTTTTAAGGAGAGTTAGTATGGTTGCATATGAGTTGGAGTTACCTACGGAGATGAATATCATTCATTCGGTCTTCCATGTATCTATGCTGAGGAAGTGTGTAGGTAACCCAAGTGCTATAGTGCCCTTAGAGATTATGGGTATTGTAGAAGATAATTTGACCTATAAGGAGGTCCTGATGGAGATTTTGGATAGACAAGTGAAGATGTTGAGAAACAAAGATGTAGCATCCGTCAAGGTCCTTTGGAGGAATCAACAAGTTGAAAGTGCTACATGGGAAGCCGAGGCAGACATGAAAAGATGATACCCATATCCTTTTCACTCTACTCAAGTCGAAGATAATAACTTAAGTCTTATCTATGATTGCAAGTCTTATGTTTCAACCGTCATGTCATTTTGCATGCATTCATGTTTATGGTAACAAGTTTTGGTGATGATTTTTGACATTTATGTTGAGATTTTTAAAAAATAATGTTTAAGTGCATTTGTTGCATTCATGTCGGGCTGAAATCCTCCTAATTACTTCTCTTGCACATGTTTCTTTGATATTCGAGGATGAATGTTCCCAAGGGGGAGATATTGAAATATCTGCCATGTGCTTAGGAATGCCCCATAATCATAATTTTTAGATATCTCAAAATCCAGGTGTGATTTTAAAATTTTTACTTTATATTCTTGATTAGTGGGGCAAAATTGAGTGGGAAATGTGTATAACCAGGAGTTTAGAAGACCCGTAGTGAAAAATAATTTTTCCTAACATTATGATTTCTAATTGTTGTCAACACCCAGGGCGCGATGCTCCTGGGGCGCGCCACTATGTATTTTCATCTCCGTGTTTAGTTCGCGTTGGGCCAGGGGCACGAACCAGTGTAACATTTTCCTCAGTTTTCTTATTTCTTCGAAGGGCGTTGGGGTAATAGTCTCATGCCTATTTAAACATGAAATCTACCATACTTAGCCATTTTTCAACTCTATATCTCACAAAAAACCTCTCTAAAACCTCTCTAAGACTCTATCAATTCTCTCAATCAAATTAAGGATTTTCAAGCTCAATTTTGGAACTCAAAGACTCATTTTAAGATCAAAGTCGACTTCAAGTTCATTTCAAGGAATACAAGGCTCAAGGTATGTGAGTTTTCATATATGGGTCCTTTCACCCATGGAGCCCAAACCTCTCTTTTTATGAAAATTGCATGTTTTCAAGTTATTTTACCTATTGGTATCTCTTATTATGTATTATGAATATAAATTATGCTGGGATTTTATGAAGTATGGATTGATTATGCATGACTATATATTTCAAGCTTATTCCATAAATTGATTATGTCTATTGAGACTATGCATGTCTTGAGCTATGAAACTATGAACTATTATGAGCTTTTGTGATGGATTTCAAGGTACCCTACACAAGGGTTTTACTATCATATTGGTGGGTTGATTTGCATGATGATTACTCATCTTATTACACTATTGAATTTCATGATTTTGAACAAGTATCATAAACCCACCATGGAAAAATGACATGACAAGAATTCTCAAGTTATAGATGATCCATTATATGATGTACAAGTTAAGTGACTTCATGATGATTAGGGGTTTTTAATTATGTATCAAATTCATGAAAAGTATCTATCATTTTACATGTATCAAGTTAAGCCCTATTTTATTATTTTTAGCTCTTGTGAGCCATTTATGTTAAAGCAAGGGTTCATGCAAGATTATTATCTGCTCCCTTGTTCACGTTAGGCTCACTATTAGAGGTCAAGCATGTTTATGAGCTACTTAAGTCATGTTCTTACAAGTTATTGATGCTATGACTAAAGTATGATTATTTTAAGTATTCTATTTGATTAGACTTAGCACTGATGGATTGGATGTCGGCGTGGACTATCATCAAAGGTCTATACTCCTTCTCTCAAACTATGTGCCACCATAGGATTATTTATTAACCTTGCTATACTAGTGGATCCATCTAATTCACTTTATCATGAAATTCTTTTCAAAATGTTTGATTCTGATGTGATTCTTGGGATGGATTGGTTACATGCATCATATGCCTCTTTAGATTGTAAGTATTCTTGAAAGCATGTATAACTATGTATATTATAAGTATTCGTGTGGGATGAGGACTTAGTACTAATGGAAGGAGGGTTACCTCACTTTTCTAGAACTATGTGCCTAACATAGGTACCTTTCCAAAATGGGAGTGCCCATAAGGAAAGTTGCTTTCGAAATAGGGTTGCCCTTAAGGAGAAGAAACTATGTGATATGATATAATATGCTATATGTGAAAATCCTATCTAAAATGGGGTTCCCATAAGGAGGGTTACTTTATATGAAATGGGGGTGCCCATAAGGTGAAGTATGGTCTACCTTTGGCAGGTAGACCACCTCTTTATCAATGAGAGAATTTCATCAGGATTGCAAGTAATAGCTTGCTTGGTCTTACTTATCTCAGTTGAGGTCACATCCTACTATATATATGAGCATCATTTGCATTTCATGCATCATGAATTTCATGGCATCTTGACATATTACATTCCTTGCTATATATCTCTTTCAATATTATGTGCCATTGTCATCTAACATTGAATGTAGGTTTGGTAAGTTACATGCATTGCATCCAGCATACTTAGTACATCCAAATGTACTAACGCATACTTTTGACTACATGATTTCACTATGTAGGGATCGAGGACTTTGATCATCTACCGTATGATGCATAGCTGATCTCAAGTTTGCTTGGAGTGGTGTGTCCTATCTTCCAAGGACGATTAACCATCATTCTACATATGTTGTCTTTTATATCTTTTACTTACTTTGAGGGTGAGACCAGGTTATGTCTTGGACCCCAACCTATCTTATGTTAGAGGCATTATTGGATACTTAGTAAACTCCTTTACATTATATGTAAATTGTTATGGTTGAAGTTTATGTTATGGCTTGGTTACCTTTTTGCTGTCATTATGTGATATGGTTATGAGGTTTGTGATTTGATTATATGATATGAAGGAATGATCCTAAGTTTTGTATTGCCCATAGCATGTGTCCTACTTACCCGTCCCTTAGCCTTATGTGCTACGTGTTATGTAGATCCATGTTAAATCCCTTTCCCTAAGATATCCCTATAGAGTGAGTCCTACTTTCCCATCTCCTAGAACTATCTGTTTACCTTTAAATGAGCTTCCAAACCAATGATGTGAATTTTCGTACTTTGAGGCTTGTTTGGGGACTTTTGAATTCGTATTCGCCATGTCACTCATAGAGCCTAGGTCCAGGATATGAAATAAAAGGTGCCTCAAAATATATAGACTATTCCTTTACGTATATACCAAACATCTCTCTTGTGTTTTATCGATATGGGACTTCTCATCTAAAGATAGGTTGCTACATACACCTCTCTATGGACGTAGCATCGTCGCTGAGGTTTGCCCCACTATATAAGATTTGCTTAGACTTAACACTAAGGTTTGCCTCGCCTCACTAGGATTATCCTAAACTCAGTTGAATTCTAACCCACATCGACAAGAATGACATAAGAGTAACACCCAATAAGATGAGAGGTGTACGCATAATGTGTCTTCCAAAATTCCAATGGCAAATCCAAGGTTGGAAATGCGAACGGTGTGAAAATTTGTGTAGAATAATGATCTTGGTTGATTTTTAGAGATACTGAATTAAAAGATATTTTTTCGCATTCGAAAATACATTCTAGTGAGAGTGCGAGACATGTACGTATCGCGGACTTGTCACATATCCACACATAGACGTGATCTCAATATTTTCTATGGGATTAGAAAACTCTATCGGAAAAATTTTAGCAAAAAACACCTAAAATTTACCAAGTCTACGGACTTGGTACACCAAAGTGTATTTTTTCAATGTTTTGTGAGGGGCATTCCAGACTTTTTCCAACCCCTCCTAAACTTAAAATATAATCAAGTGTTTTAAGCGTAAAAAGGGTTTTGATTCCCATTCCCAAATCTTTCTAAGCTTCTAACAAAGACTAGGGCTAAAGAGAAGAAAAGAGGATCAAGAATTCGAGAGGATTGAGTAGAGTTATTACGAGGTTGACTATCAATGCTTCATTTTAGGTATGTAAGGCTAAACTAAAATATGGAAATATTCTTCCATGTGCCCCTATTGATGGTAGTAGAGAGATTGTGAAAGAATTAATCTCTATACATATTTTTCATGAATGTTTTCTAGTAAATTATTTATATTCTATGTATTTTCCAATGTTTATGATCATCTTAAACTTGATTTTACTGTTTAATTACTTTTCAAAAGTTATCTTATAAAATCCTACATGTTACTTTCATAAAAGATTGCAAGAATGAACTTAGTAGATAAGTTTAGAGCCTTGACGGTATTAATGTGCATGTGATTGTGATTGTGATCTGGACATGAGAGTGTTGATAATAATGTTGATGAAATTTGATATTCCTAGAGTCAAAAAGGTCATGAAATTAGTCCTAATATAATGATTTTAACCCAAGGGTTGATGGTTGATGTACTGAATTGACTTAACAATGTCAAATGAGACTAGTTAGATGAGTAATCTAGATGATTGACATCTTATGAGCATGTTGAGTCCATGGATGAGTATTGAGCACCAAATTGAGTAAGAGTAGATAACAACTCAAATTCAGTAACTATATGGCCAGCTTAGGCGAGGATTGAATTGTAAAATTGGATATTTCCTTTGTCCCATAAGAGGGCTTGATGTTCCTTATTGTGGATCCACCGATATGATGTCCTTTACCCACGTCAAGGTACTAGATGAATATGGCAACGACATTGCTTTCTTGTATCATCATTGGCTTATAGATGATGATTATTGGTTAGACAAACTCCCAGATAGGTCATGACGGTATCTTAATGTGATGATTAAGTTTCTCACTTTTCGAGTTGAACCTCTTGAGTTGAGTCTGTGACTGAGATGAGTTAATGTTTGAGTTGAGTGTCTTTTATGATGTTCTTCCCTTTACAGCTATTTTACATACTCATGCATTCCATGTACTGACGTCCATTTGGGCCTACATATTTTTATGATGTAGAGACACATACTCGAGATACTGAATAGGCGCTCTGTTGAAGGTCTAGGTCTATTCTCCCTACAACTGATTGGTGAGTCCTCCCTCTACATTCGAAGGATACCATTTTATATTTTTTATGCTTTGAGTTAGTTTCATTTTGAGCTGTGGTAACCATGGCCTGTCATAGTACTATTCTAGAATATAGAGGTAGAGACTTCGTAGACTAGAAGATGATGACTTGATGTTGACTTCCTTCTTTCCTTGAGTTGAGTTTTCTTTAAATCTACTATTATGTCAGAGATGTTCAGTTTGACTTTGTTGGTCTATGACCCTTATTTATTGTGTTAGAAGTAAACTGAGTTGCCATCATTATGTAACCTTTATTCTAATGTATTCCGCTAATTTAAATGATTGAATGACTGTCATGAGGCCAAGTGGTTCGCTTAAGGACTAGCAATAGTCTCTGAGTGCCAACCACATATAGGGTACCCTCTCGGGGCATGACAAACTTGGTATCAAAGTCACTCTTATGTCAGCCTAGTCTATGTGTGTCAGAGTTCAACTGAGCTTAGGTGAATCCTGGTGAGGCGGGGCAAACCTTAGTTCAAACCTCAGTGAGGACACTGAGTCCATATAGGGAGTGTATGTAACAAGCCATCTTGAGATAAGAAATTCCTCATTAGTAAAACACAAGAGAGATACTGGGTATATAAGTAAATAACTGGTCTATATATTGTGAGGTGCCTTTTGGGTGAGTCCAAAAGGACAAATTCATGATGAGTTATGCCCAAGAGTAGACAGTACTTCACAATATTGGGCCAAGTTATTTAGAAATAGTATCACAGCCACTCTTGTCAAGCTTGTCGATGTGGGTTAGAGTTCAATTCATTTTAGGTGAATCCCACTGAGGCGGGGCAAACCTCAGCGAGGACGCTGAGTCCATAGAGGGGCCATATGTAGTAACCTATCTTGAGATGAAAAGTCCCATATCAGAAAGCACAAGAGAAATGCTTGTTATATAAGTAAAGGATTGGTCTATATACTGTGAGGTGTCTTTTGTGGTGAGCCCAAAGGGACAAATCCATGATAGGCTAGGGCCCAAGAACGAAAAATACTTCACAGTGTTGGTCCTGGTCATTATAGGTGGTATCAGAGCACAACATTCAAGTGTCCTAGAGATCTATGAAGCTATGTCTAGTAGAGTCTTATTTATGGGTGTATTATGCACCACACTTTATAAGCAGAAGGCTATAGGAGATTAGGAATAGTTATACTTCTTTTGTATTTTGAGTTAGTGTGATAGAGTTCAACTCTATTAAAATATCCATCTTATTCGTTTGTTATGTATTTGCAGATCATAACTCTTAAGTGTATTGCCACCCAACAAGATGCCTCAGATTCTAACACTAAGAATCCCCCACCAGGGTTCCCTACTTAGAAGGGAAGAGAGGTCAGGGTCGACCTGCCAGAACTACTAGGGTTCCATAACCGCCTACTGCTTAGCCAACCCCACTTTAGAGGCAGACTTTAGGGGAGCCATTACTATGCTTACCTATCTATTGGCCTCCTAGAATGGTAGATGAGGTCCATAACACTTAGTTCTAGCTCCTAAGAGACCACTGCTGCAAAAAGGCTCAGGGATTTTATGAGAATGGACTCTCCAGTATACACAGGGTCAAAGGTTGAGGAAGACCAACAAAATTTCATTGATGTGATTTGGAAAGTCCTAAAAATCTATGCATAGGACTGAGGTTAAAGGAATTAAACTTGCCTCCTATTAGCTTAAGGATATGGTGAACCTCTGGTATAACCAACGGGAAGATAGTCGAGGTGAGGATGCTGAGCCTACTGAGTAGAGTAAGTTTGAAAGTGCTTTTTACGCTTATGTTTTTCCCCAAGAGTTGAGGGAGGCAAAGATTAAAGAGTTCGTGAACCTAAAGAAAGAGGGGTTGACTGTCAAAGAGTACATGCTCAAGTTCATTCAGCTATCCAGGTATGATCCAAAGATGGTCCAGGATATGAGCGCCAGGATAAGAAAGTTCGTATCTGACTTAGCCAAGCACGTGAAAAAGGAGTGCAAATCAACACTATTGATTCTTGGCATGGACATATACAGGATTATGGTTTATGCACAACAACTGGAGGTGGATAAGAGGAGGGTAAGAAGAAGAACATTTGAGTAAGAGAGCTAAATCAGTGGGGCATGAGCCTAGCCAACATAAGCAGAATAAATGAGATAAGTCCTCCTTCCAGCAGAGACTTCATGAGGATGAATCCCCCGGAATTATATGGGTCAAAGGTGGATGAGGACCCTCAAGAGTTCATTGATGAGATCTATAAAGTTTTGGCTATTATAGATGTTTGATCAAAAGAGAAAGCGGAGTTGGCATCTTGCCAACTCAAGGGGGTGACACAAATATGGTTTGATCAATGGTAGGAGGAGAAGGGAATCAAAAATGTGGTGCTATGGGAGGAGATCAAGGTGGTTTTTCTTAATCAGTTCTTCCCTCTTGAACTTAGGGAGGTCAAGATGGTGGAATTTATGAATTTGAGACAAGGATCTTTGAGTGTGAGGGAGTATGCGCTCAAATTCAATCAACTCTCTAAATATACTCCCCATATAGTGGCCGATCCAAGGTCTAGAATGAATGAATTTTTGATAGGGGTATCCGACTTGGTGAGTGAGGAATGTTGGTCATCCATGTTGATTAGTGATATAGATTTGTTTCGTTTGATGACTTATGCTGAGTAAATAGAGGAGAAAATTTTGAGAAAGAGGAGGGATAAGAGGCCAAGAGGGCTCGCTTTGAGGGTATGTTCCGAAGTCGAAAGGGTGGCCAGTTCCATAAAGGCCAAGGGTCTACTCATGCTTCTAATAGGGGGTCTAAAAATGACTTCCCAAGATTCCAAGGTATCAGTGGTGTGGTCCCTAATAATATGTGTCCAAGATGTGGTAAGGGTCATGGCGACCCATGTTTGAGAGACACTAATGCATATTATGGGTGTGGAGAAGTTCATCACGAAAAGATTGAATGTCCCCATAATCACAACAATGGTAAGGAAGTCCATCCAAAAGGTGCAAATGTGGTTCCTTTTCAAAGGGGTGGTCAACAAGGTGGTGCCCTAAGGTATAATCAATTTTATGCTTTGCATAAGAGGCAAGGGGTTGATGAGGTGCCCGACATTGTTAACAGTATGTCAAAAGTCATTGATTTTGATTTGTATGCATTGATTGATCTGGGTGTCCCTCTTTCTTTTGTTACCCCTTTTGTTGCCACAAATTTTCACATTGAACCCAAATTGTTGAGTGAGTCATATGAGGTATCTACTCTTATTAGTGCATCTATTGTTACTAGAAAGGTGTATAGAAATTATCCCATTTACATCTTGCATAAAATATTGCCTTGTAATCTTGTTGAGTTGGATATGACTGATTTTGATGTCATTCTTGGGATGGATTGGTTGTATGCAAACAATAACTCTATTGATTGTAGAACCCATAAGGTCAAATTTAGATTCCCAAATGGACCTGTCCTTGAGTGGGAGAGTCATGATGCGGTGGTCAAACGTAGGTTCATCTCTTGCATTAAAGCCCATAAGTTGATTTCTCAGGGGTTTCTTTATCATCTTGTGAGGGTTAGGATATGGAGTCTAAAATTCTTCCTATAGAGTTGGTTTTGGTGGTAAATGAGTTTCTTGATGTCTTTCTAAATGACCTTCCCAGTGTTCTTCCCGAAAGGAAAATAGATTTTGGTATAGACCTCCTCTCTAATACTCAACCCATTTCTATCCCCCTTACCATATGGCTCCAGCAGAGTTAAAGGAGATAAAGGAGCAATTGAGGAATTTATTGGAGAAAGGTTTTATTAGGCCTAGCCAATCACCTTGGGGTGCTCCAGTGTTGTTTGTGAAGAAGAAGGATGGGTCTCTTAGAATATATATTGACTATCAGCAACTTAATAGGGTTACCACCAAGAATAGGTATCTTCTTCCAAGGATTGATGATTTGTTTGACCAATTTCAAGGGCCTAGCCACTTCTCTAAGATTGATCTTCGATCTGGGTATCATCAAGTGAAGGTGAAGTAGTGTGACATTCCCAAGATGGCCTTCCAGACTAGGTATGGGCATTATGAGTTTGTGGTGATGACTTTTGGGTTAACCAATGCACCGACTATCTTCATAGATCTATAGGGTCTTCAACCCTACCTTGATTTGTTTGTTGTGGTCTTCATTGATGATATTTTGATCTATTCTCATAGTCAGGAGGAGCATATGGGTCATTTGAGGGTAGTGCTACAAAGATTGAGGGAAGAGAAATTGTATGCTAAGTATGAGAAATGTGATTTTTTGTTAAAAGAGGTTACTTTCTTAGGTCATGTTATATCAGGGGATGGTATTAAGGTAGATCCTAAGCAGATGGATTTGATTAGAAATTGGCCTAGACCATTGACCCCGACGGATATTAGGAGCTTCTTGGGCTTAGCGGGTTACTATCAGAGATTTGTGAATGGGTTCTATTTTATTGCTTCCCCCAATGACAAAGTTGACTCAAAAAAAGGTTAAGTTTGTATGGATCGATGAGTGTGAAAAGAGTTTCTACATTGAAAGATAAGCTTGTGTCCGATCCTATATTGTCACTATAGGAAGGGCTAGAAGGGTTTGTTGTGTATTGTGATGCTTCAAGGGTTGATTTGGATTGTCTGTTGATACAAAATGGTGAGATGATAGCCTATGCTTCTAGACAACTCAAAATGCATAAAAAGAATTATCCTACCCATGATCTTGAGTTATTCGCCGTGGTCTTTGCTTTGAAAATTTGGCGTCACTATTTGTATAAGGTGCATATTGATGTGTTCACCAATCATAAGAGTCTCCAATATATCTTCACTCAAAAAGATCTCAACTTGAGACAAAGAAGGTGGTTAGAACTTCCCAAGGACTATGATATGAGTGTGTATTATCATCTTGGTAAGGCTAATATGGTGGCGGATGCTTTGAGTAGGGTGTCTATGGGTAGCCTAGCTCATGTTGCTGATGGTGGCAAAGGGGTGGCTAAGGAGGTCCATCAGTTGGCTAGATTGGGAGTTAAGTTGGAAGAGGGTTATAATGGTAGTGTTGTTGTTGTTGATGGATCTAGATCTTCATTGGTTGAGGAGGTGAAAGCTAAGCAAGATCTTGATCCCTCCTTATTAGAATTGAAGGCCTTGGTGAAAGATGGTAAGGTGGAGGTTTTCTCCAAAGGGTGAGATGGTGCTCTTAGATGACAAGATAGGTTATGTGTGCCTTTTGTTGATGGCTTGAAGGAAAAGATTCTTGATGACGCTCATGGTTCTTCTTACTCTATTCACCCCGGGTCTACTAAGATGTATAGTGATTTAATAGAGGTGTATTGGTGGGGAGGCATAAAGAAGGACATTGCCAAATTTGTATCCGGTTTCCATAGTTGCCAACAAGTCAAAGCCTAACACTAAGACATAGAGATTCCTACTTGGAAGTGGGAAGAGATTAATATGGATTTTGTGGTTGGGTTGCCTAAGACTAGAAAGGGTTTTGACTCCATTTGGGTTGTAGTTGATAAGATAACGAAATCGGCTCACTTTCTACCAGTTCAGGCTACATATGGGGCTGAAGATTATGCAAGGTTGTACATCCATGACTTGGTGAGGTTGCATGGGATTCCTTTGTCCATCATATCAGATCGTGGTACACAATTCTCTTCACACTTTTAGAGGTCCTTCCAAGAAGGTCTTGGAACCAAGGTAAAGCTCAGTACGGCCTTTCACCCTCAAATTGATGGCCAAGCCAAAAGAACTATCCAAACTCTTGAGGACATGCTTAGGGATCGTGTATTGGAGCTTAAGAGTATTTGCGGTGATCATCTTCCATGGATTGAGTTTACTTATAATAATAGCTATCATTCTAGCATTGGAATGGCTCCTCTTGAGGCTCTCTATGGTAGGCGTTGTAGATCACTAGTTGGATGGTTTGAGGTTGAAAAGATGAATTTCTTGGGTACGGATCTGGTTATGGATACTATGGAGAAGGTAAGGATGAATAAAGAAATGTGGAAAACAGCCCAAAGTTGCCAAAAGTCTTATGCCGATGTGAGAAGGAGGGAGCTTGAGTTTAAGGTTGGTGATTGGGTCTATTTGAAGGTATCACCCATGAAGGGTGTGGTTCATTTTGGTATGAAGGAAAAGTTGAGCCCTAGATAAGTGGGTCCTTATAAGGTGATGAGGTGAATTGATAAGGTGGCTTACAAGTTGGATTTGCCTAGTAAAATAGAATTGGTTCATCTGGTCTTTCATGTGTCTATGTTGAGGAAGTGTGTGGGTGATCCTAAAGTTATTGTGCCTCTTGATGATATGGGGGCAGTTGAGGATAACTTGACATATAAAGAGGTTCTAGTAGAGATATTAGATAGAGAAGTGAAAAGGTTGAGG
Source organism: Solanum sejunctum (assembly GCA_025642045.1). NCBI lineage: Eukaryota > Viridiplantae > Streptophyta > Magnoliopsida > Solanales > Solanaceae > Solanum > Solanum sejunctum. The sequence goes on from JAOTQJ010141112.1 coordinate 17,235, forward strand.
AACAAGGATGTTGCTTCAGTTAAGGTCCTTTGGAGGAACCAATAAGTTAAAAGTGCTACTTGGGAGGACGAATTGAATATGCAAAATTGATACCCCTATATTTTCCATCCTACTCAATCCTAAGGTACTAATTCTAAGTCTTCTACGTGATTTCATGTCTCATGTTCCAGCCCCTAAGTCATTTGCATGCATTCATATCTATATTCACAAAGTTCATGGTGATTTTTCACTTATGTTGAGATTTTGAAAATGGTGTTTTAAGTATGTTGTTGCATTCTTATTAGGACTGATTTCTTCATGATTACTTTTCTCATATACGTTACATTGACATTCAGGGACGAATGTTCCTAAGGGAGAGATATTGAAACTACCACAAAAAGTGCCTAAAAATGTGCCTCAAAAATGTCCGCAATTTTAATTTTCATATATCTCAAACTCTGTGAGTAATATCAAAATCCAACATCATATTCTTGTTCGGAGGGGTCAAGTTGAGTTAAAAATGGGTTTAACCCCAATTTAAGAGAAACTGTAGCAAAATTTAAAAATCACAAAAAATGCGATTTCCGGTGAGGTTTCGTGCCCCTGGGAAGATGCGCCAAGGGCGTGCCTCAGTTCATTTTGTGTGCAGCTTTATTGTCTGGTCCAAGGCTTTTGGGTCTTGGGCCTAAGTGTTCCCATATGTAAAAATACTTAGTCTTATTTCACCCTCATATCATCCAAGACATTCCCAAATACTCTCTCAAACACTTAGATAATATTTCATCTCCAAATTTCAAGTCCCAAGACTCATCCACATCTTAAGGTTCTCATTCAAGCTTCAAGTCTCCATCTCCAATCTTTTTTAAGGATTCTCCAAAGTCAAGGTATGTGGGTTTCTTTCATGGGTTCCTTTCATCCATGATTCCCAAGCTTCCTTTTACTTAAAGTTGCATGATTTAAAGTTGATTTACTCATGGATCTTACTTATTATGGATTTCACTATACACTATGTTGGGGTTTCATGAAACTGTGGTCGTTTTAGCATAATTTTGAGCTATGAATCTAAGATCTATTATGAGATTTGATGAAGGATTTTGATGTATATTTCTTGAAAGTGTTACCCAAGTATCTATTGGTGGTCTTATATTGAAATTTTTAACATGATTACACTCTTGAATTACATGGTTTTACACTAGCACTATACACCCGCCAAGTGTTTGATAAAATATCCGATTAGTGTATTTTGGAGGAATTGAAGGTCCAATGCATGTCTTCTAAGTTGAATGACTTTATGATGATGAAAGGAACGTATGTATATGATATTTTTCTATATAGTGTTGGAATGTGACCATGCCTTGCTCGGGGGGTTAAGAGCCTGGGTAACCATGTCGAGGGGTTTGTACCTTGATACTAACCAAAGGGTTGTGCCTTGGTAACCGGGTTGACGGGTTAGTACCTCAATCACCAAGGATGGTAGGGTGCAACTATCCACTAACCAATCAAGGGTTTCGTACCTTGGTAACTGGGTTGAGGGGTTAGTACCTCGATCACCAGGGGTGGTAGGATGCAATGATCCACCAAACAACCAAAGGGGTTTGTACCTTGGTAACCTACGGGTTTTATAATGTCTCTTCTTACACTTTGTATTATATTCTATGTAAGCATGTTTTACTTAAGTATTGATCACACATGCCATATTGTTAAGATATTATATATTGCCTACTATTATGCATTTTGGTTATGATGTTTGTCTCTTGTTGCATTGCATCCTACATACTTAGTACATTCAAATGTACTAACGCATACTCTATGCCTACATGATGTTACCATGTAGGAAGCGGAGTCTTACTTGATTATCATCCTCCACATGGCTAGTACGATCTCTCTAAAGCTAGTCGGTGAGTCCTCCATTCCGGGGACAATGTTTATGCTCTTATATTATGTATTAGGACTCTCTTTCTTAATTATATATTTGACTATGAGGGTGAGCCCGGTTGTTTGTCTTGTCCCCCTTTAAGTTCTACACTTAGAGGTGTTGTTGGACATATTATATATAGTGCTATGAGCTTTGACTCTCTCTTGACTCTTGATGTTTATGATATGAAAGATGTCCCTTAGCCCTGGTTATCCCTATTTACTATTTCTTATTGTATTTTATTATTTTCGCGACCAAGGATGTGTAATAATATGTTAAGAGGCTTGCTTGGGGTCCCTTCGAGTTCCCATATGCCATGTCACGTCTAGGCCCTAGGCTTGGGTCATGACACCCATACCTTCCAGCCAAGGACTTTGACATGGCAGTTGATTTCAGATCGTGCGATTAATTATACCCATATATAGTGGTGTCTCGAGTTCCTATTAGATGTTATTTCCTAACTTAATAGTCTTTGTTGTATTTGTATGACTATGATGTGTGTAACTTTTCAATGTTTTTAGGGGCAGTCCAAACTTTTTGCCACCCTCTTAATCTTAATCCACGACCAATATATGTCACTTTTAGCCTAAAAAGGGTTTTAAAACCCATTCCTAAGTCTTCTAACGCATTCTGACTAGAGCCCTAGGGCTAAAGAGAGGAGAAGATAGCTAGGATTCAAGAGTAGTGAAACCAGATTCTTACAAAATTGGTTGTCTACCTTCATTCCAGGTATGTAAGTCTAACCTAAAACATGATATTATTCTTCCATGTGCCCCATGTTTGTGATAGGATAAGTTATGATGACATTGATGTGTTCATGATTGGATATTCTTTGAAAACTTCTATAATGCTTAACCTAATTTGCTTATAGTGTGTATTTGATGATTTTATAAACTTACTTCTTGCACAAATGGTTTTGAATTCCTATGTTGGGAATAAACCCCAGGTTTTTATTTATTTAAAAATTGCAAGAATGAACATAGGAGATGAGTCTAGAACCTTGACAGTATGAATGTGTATGTGATTGTGATTGTAATTGTAATGTGACAGTGCTGATGATGATGTTGATGAAACTTGATGTTCCTAGAGTCTTAAAAGTCATGAACTAATCCTAAGGTAATGTTCCTAACCAAAAAGTTGATGGTTGATGTGATGAATTAAGTTGACTAATGTCCAATGAGACTAGTTAGGTGAGTTGACCAAATGATGATGTTTTATGAGCATGTTGAGTCCTAGGAGGATTATTGAGCACCGATTGAATAAGAGTAAACAACAACCCAAACTCAATAACTACGTAACCAGCATAGGAGGGGATTGAACCATAAAATAAGATGTTTCCCTATTGTCCCAAAAAGAGGATTTGATGTTACTACTTGTGGATCCACTACTGATGGGATGTCCTTTACCTCGACAAGGTATTGGATGGATGTGATAATGACATCACTTCATTATATCATCAGCGACTCATAGATGATGGTTATCAATTAGAGAGCATAAACGGACATAGACCAGTACCCTCATTGGATTCCATAGTCCTCTCACAAAGGATTTGTCAATCTTGTAACCACTCAGTAATATTCAAGTTGTTGGGAAAGCAAATTGGCCCACTGATATGTGGACACCCACCCAACTACTTACCTAGGTTGGGACTTTTATATAGCAAAATTCAATTATGCACTCAGCATTACACAAAAGGATCGTGGTTTGTGGCGAGGAACTTTTTTATTTGTGAAAAAAAGGGAACCAAATTTTTGGAGTCTTAAATCTTTATTCAAAATTTGGGTAAGAATTTTATATAGGATTTTATTTAAATGATTTAGATCAATTATGAACCTCATGATTTGGTAGTACGTAGTATTGAAATAATTATTTTCATAAGGGACCAGTAGGGGATAAACGATTGTACAAGACTTGTTGCGAAATAGGATAGGAGAAATTCGTTTTTGGCTTTATAGTAGAAACATAATCACTGACCCGTATGGGAGGCTTGGTTGCCCTAACTGGTGTACTGCGAGCAGGGCTCATTGGAACTACATCACCAGATGCTTGATAGGCATGGGAACATTTTGCATCTCTTCTTCAATGAGAGTAGTATCCTGCACCTCTTCTTCAAGAAAAGTAGGATCCTGTAGTGAAAAAGGAGGAATATGAGCCTGTGTAGGTATGGTGGGAAGAGAGGTAGGATCAGCATGAGAATGTCCGCCACTACCTAATGAAACCAGGAATGTAGTTGACCATAGAATTAATGTAGTTGATGCTGAACATAGCCATATCAGGTGAGGTATCTGTTTTGAAATGAAATTCAGATTCTCCAAACTAACATCTCTATTAACAAAGAAGATCTTTTCATCCAGGTCATCTATTCTGCAGCCCTTTTGAGTCTCAAAATTGCCAACCATGACAACCCTTTTAACCCTTTAGGCAATTTGCTGGCATACATAGGCAGCCAAATACCCATAAGTGATCAAGTTTGGGCTCCTTCCCTTATAGGAGTTCACAAGGAGTCTTGCCTTCTAAAACATGGCAAGATGCTTTATTGATTAATTTGGAAATAAAAGCATAAGAAAGAGTACTTAAAAAAAAATAGGCAATTAGAAATAAAGTTGTAAACTCTAAATTTTTCATTCCAATCTATTCAGAAGTCAAACTAAAATAACTTGATTCACAGAACAAGGTAGAATAGCACAACTTAAACTCAGAGAATTTTGAAAGCAAAACATAACATTCTTCTAGTTACTTATCACTCTAATTTGTGGCTGTCAAGCTGAAACCTGAGAGTAGATAATTGAGCTCGTCCCATTTGCTTGTAGAGTTTTTCTCTAATTTTATGAGTTCATCGTCAAGCACCAGCTGTTTGGGCCGATGTTATTGGCAATAGGCTAATCATCATAAAATTGAAAGAGTAGGGGATGAGGTGAAGGTATTATTGGTACTAGGATGTTAATAGGACGACACTCACGTAACCTTGCTACATTTACACCAGTACCAAATTGAAAAGGGATCTCCTTCCATTTGCATCTGCAGATGGGGCAAACGTGGTTTCCATGCTTAATGTTTTTGCTAATGCATCTGGAATGGAAAGAGTGTCTGCATTCAGCTGTGAAGAGGGTTTTACCATCCTCAGCTTTCAGGCTCCTAAGGAAAATCACATATGTTTTCTGAAACAATAATACAATATATTAAATAGCAAATCATCACATTGATCATACCATTCTTCAGTTTAAAAAATCATAACAATTTAATTGAAGTGAAAGATTTAAAAATAAGGCTAAATCAACCTTAATGTTCTTTACAAGTAAGAAAAATGTGTCAGATATATTCAAGTCTAGAATTGCTGGAATATGACCTGACCAACTTGTAATTAAGTAAGTGGTGTCATTCATGGTGACAATTGTTTTGAATCAATTTTTTAATGAATCAATTAACTATTCTACTAGATATTTCATCTTCTAACAACACAGATTAGGTAGCTGGGAAACAAAATGAAACCAATCTCATAAGAAAATGTCACAGGATCTTAACTAAGAACAGGAATTACCTACAGCAAAAATTAGTTCGTTTTGAAAAAAGAATTAGTATCTAATTATGGAATCAATGGAGACAAAACAAGGAGCGCATTAAGTGCATCATGGTTTTATTTTTAAATGATTCATTTATTTCTGGAGAGATTCTAATAAAACTAATTAACCAAAAAGGTATAATATTGACTCAAATTATAATTATTTTGCATTTATTAAAATAATAAAAAAATAAGGCCAAAAATTGGAGAAATAATAGTATATTATAAATAATGAGAGGTTAATGTGCTCAAGTCAAATCTAATGGGAGATTTTTGAACTTTAATTTTTTCCTTTTTATACTCTGAAAGATAGTGGTCATTTTCTTTTTTTTCATTTTGTTTTAAAGGCATTAATCATTTTCAATACTAGAAAGAAACTATATTGATTATATAATCAACTTAAAATTTGCATTATAAAATCCATCAAAGACCAATCTTTCCTTTTCACTACAAAAAAATTTTTTGTCCCTACGAGTGTTAAAAGTAAAAGAGGATAATATTATCTTGTAAAACTGAATTTTTTTAGTTTATGAATAACGAAAATTAATGCTATAAAAAGGTGAAAAAAAATAAAATTCAATATATACCCCCACCTATATGTAGAAAGAAATCAAGATCAAAGTCAAGTGGTAGCAAATTTTATTTTTCAAAAGTTGATGAGGGATAGATTGTAGATTCATAAACTAGTCTATAAGTTTGAAATTTTAAAGTTTTTTATAGGGAAGGTTTATGTGAGCAAGTTGACAATAGCAAATTAGGCTTTGCGAGATAGAGCAAGTGTGTTAAAGTCTTAACAAATTTATGTGGATTTGACCCTTACTCAACAAGGAGGAAAAAAAATTCATAAAAAACTGAAATAAAAAATAGCAAAACAAAAAATTAAAAGAGAGAAGAAAATAAAAAGCAGACCTTGGGTGATTGAATGGTGGTGTTGATGCTCTCAGGAAAATGAGACAAGGAGGAGGATGGTGGAGGACTTGCAGGTGATTTAGAATCATATGTCTTTTTCAGGGAGTTGTCAACTTTAGGCTTAAATAAGAGAGCCTTCTCTAGTTTGCGCCACAATGCTAACATTCTTATTCTTTTTTTTAAAGAGATGAGAAGCAAAGAGAGAAAGAGTGCAAGTGAATTAACTTTTTGTGAAACGGAATATTGATAACTTATGTATTTATACTGAGATGCATAATTTAGGTGATGAATACAGATAAGATTGAATAAATTTAGAGATAGGTTATTTCATATTAACGCTCTACAGATTTTATGATATTTATATTCCCCCGGGTTCAATAATTTAAAGAAGAGCCTTCGAAAAAAAATTAATTTATTTATAAAGTAATTAACATCTCATATATACACAGACACACACACTAGTTTCTTTATACGTGTGTTGCACGCACATATTAAGTTATGTACGACATGATTTTGTATACGCTAAATTATTATCTAGGTAAAATAAATAAAACTTTTATAAATAATTAATATATATTGTCGGTGAAAACACAATTATATAATAATATTACCATTATAGTAGTGTAACACCCCAAAAAATTATCAATATACCTCTAGAGGAGAGATGTGTGCATAACGCGTCTTCTCATACTCTGATGGCAAATCCGAAGTCAGATATATGAGCTTCATGAAAACTTGAGTGGGGAAGTGATCTCAAATAATTTTTAGAGCAACTGAATCAAAAGATAATTTTTTGAAGAAAAATAATTTTCAGAATAAGTGCGCGATAGGTGTGCGGTGCGTGACAGGTGTGCGGTGCACACCTGCCATAGACTTACACTTAGTATTATTCCTAAAATTTTCTACAAGATTAGAAAATTCGATCAGAGAATTTTCGGTGAAGATCCTCTCTAGGACGGCCAGTCCATATTATGGACCCCTATGCCCGAGGCAAATATTTTTTTTCAAATTTCATAAAGGACATTCCAGACCTTTCCCAACCCCTCCTAAACTCAAAATACGATCAATATAGGTCATTGTTAGTCAAGAAGGGATTTTTAAACCCATTCTAAGTCCTTTTATGGAGAATGTAAGCTAAAGTTCTTGAGAAAAGAAGAGAAAAAAGCTAGGGTTCCAGAGGTTGGAGTCAAAACTTTGAGAAGATTAGTGTCGCTCTTCATTCCAGGTATGTAAGGCTAACCTAAGTATATAATTGTTCTTCCATGTTATAACGCCTGGTAAAATTACCAAAATACCCATAGATGAGAGATGTGTGGAAAACGAATCTTTCCATGCTCCGATGGCAAATCTGAGGCTAGATATACGATCAGAATCAAAAATTGAGTGGGGAAGAGGTCTCGATTGATTTTTAGAGCAACCAGATCAGAAGATAATTTTTTGATGAGAAAACAAAAAATAGTGAGGGTGCATGCTAGATGTGCGACACGCACCTGCCATAGACCAACACTTCCAAAAACTTTCTAGGGGGTTAGAAAACTTATTCGAAGAATTTTCGGAGAAAAACACCAAAAATGTAACTAGTCCGCATCGCGGACATGAATACTCGAGACTAAACTTATTTTCATAATTTGGTGAGGGGCATTCTAGAGCTTTCTCAACCTCTCTTAAAATCAAAACACAATCTAAATGGCTCATTTTGAGCATAAAGGATTTTTAACCCCATCTTAAGTCCTTTCTAAATTCTTAAAAAATACTAGGGCTAGAAGAGAAGAGGAGCGTAAAATTTAGAAGTTTGAGAATAATTCATGAGATTAATTGTCCAAAAGCTTCACACCAAGTATGTAAGGATAAACTAAAGCATGTGATTGTTCTCCCATGTGCCCTCTAGATGGCAATAGAGGAGTCAAGAGTCTTATGAGCTCACATACATGATTCTTGATTATTTTCTTGAAAATTATATTTATTACGTGTATTTTCATATGTTGATAATCATCATAAACTTGTTTTCTTGAATTAAGTACTTTTCATGAGTTATTGTATAAACCTTGTATGTTATTTTGTGAAAGCGTGCATGAATGAACCTAGCAATTGAGTCTAGAGTCTTGATTTGAGAATGTTGATTGTGATTGTGCTATGAGCATGATAATGAGTTGAATATCCATAATTGAACTCTAGAGGTTTGTCTAATGGACTTTCTCCTAATGAATGATCTAAGACTTTAGCTATTGATTGAGAATTGAGTTGATGAGATGTTAGGCAAAAGGCCTTATTTGAGTTCAGTTGATAAGCTGATGAGAGTCTCCATGAGACTAATTGAGATGATTGACTGAGATGGAAATGTATTTTGAGCATTGACTCTTAGGAGGAGTATCGAGCACTGATATGAGTAAGAGTAAATCTAATTCGCACTCATTAATTACATCGCCAAGCGTAGGTGAGGATTAGAATCATTAAATTACATTGAGGTTCCCTCTTGAGCAGAAGTCCCTGAAATAATAGCAGACTTGTTGATGGCTGGATCCCTAGTGTATTCAATTTGTTCTTTACCTAGCAAGTATGGAGTGATTGTGGCAACATCATCGGGATTGTTGTACAATCACTAGCTCATAAGTGATTGTTGTCGAATAAGAGAAACTCCCAGAAATATCCCACATTGAGTACTTTGAGTTGAGATGAGATAAGATGAGTCGAGTTAAGTGTCATTGAGTTGAGTCTGAGTTGACTTATGAGGTTTGATTTGGTTAAAAGGTCACTTGTCTACTCTTTATTCTTTCTTTAAATAGACATTTGACATTATGATGGATTATTATTCTGAGTTGATGTTATTTTCATATTATTCTACCTATTTCTATTTCATTCAGCTATTTTATATACTAGTACACTTCACGTACTAATGTCCTCTTTTGGACTGCATCATTTATGATGCAGAGGCAAGTACTGGAGATTGTCAACAAGCACACTGTTGAGGATTTGAGCATTTCAGCTGAGTTGATGAGTCTCCCTTACTTTGAAGGATCATTGTATTTATTTTCATCTTGCTTATTAGAGTTATACTTGAATGGCTTTACTTTATTTTGAGGTATCTATAAGTCTGTCACTGGCACCACTTAATAGTGATAGAAGCTTCATAGACTACAGTTGGAGTATTGATGTTGAGACTTATTCATCTAGTTTCTTCCTACTGGCATTTTAATTTATTTGATATTATTTTTTGACAAGATTGCCTATTGCTATCTTTAGACTTACATTGATTTAATAGAGTTTATTGATTGAATAGATGTGATCAGGCCAAGTGGTTTGCTTGGAGACTAGAATAGTCTTTGCGTGCTGGCCATGTCTAGGATACTCTATCAGGGCATGACACATGTGCCCCTTGATTGAGGTAGATTGATAGATAAATGTATTGAGTCTTTATGCATGTATTTCTTGAATATTTTCTTGTAAATTTTACCTATCATATGTATTTCCCATATTGATGATCATCATAAACTTAATTCACTGAATAAATGCTTTTACATGAGTTATTTCATTAAACCCTATATGTTATTTAATAAAAGATTGTAATAACAAACTTAAAAGATGAGTCTAAAGCCTTGACAGTATGAATGTGCATCTAACTATGACTGCAATCTTGATATGAGAGTATTGATGAAATTGATGTCCATGGAGACTTAGAGAGTATGAAATTAGTCCTTAAATAATGATCCTAATCCAAGAGTTGATGGTTAATGTAACGAATTAAGTTAACAATGTCCAACGAGACCAGTAAGAACAGTAATCCTGATGATTGATGTCTTTTGAGCATGTTGAGTCCTAGGAGGAGTATTGAGCACCAAATTGAGTAGGAGTAGATAACAACTCAAACTCTATAAGTACATAGCTAGCGTAGAAGATGATTGAACTATGAAACTGGGTATTTCTTTAGTCCCACATGAGGACTTGGCGTTCTTTATTTTGGATCCACTGATATGATGTCCTCTACCCTAGCAAGGTACTGGATGGATGTGGCAATGAAATTGCTTCGTTGTATTATCACCAGCTCATAGGTGATGGTTGTTGATTAGAAAAACTATCAGATAGGTCCCATATTAATACTACTCCGAGTTGAGATAATTAGATGAGTTTGGATTGGTATTGATGAGTCATTTGTCGACTCTTTATTTTTGCTTTAGATATACACGTGACATTCTAATTGAGTAACTGATGAGTTAATATTATTCCATGTCATTCTGTTTGTGTCTATTTCATTCATCCATTTACATGCTCGTACATTCCATGTACTGATATTTATTTGGGCCTACATCTTTTCATGATGCAGAGATAGGTACTCAAGATCCTGAACAGGCCCTCTGTTGAAGGTCTACTCGCTCTATTGCTGATTGGTGAGTCCTTCCCTATGTTTAGAGGATACTATTTTATATTTCTATGCTTTGAGTTAGTTTTATTTTGATAAGTGGTGGCCATGGCTTATCATGGTACCATTCTAGACTGTAGAGGTAGAGGCTTCATAGACTAGAAGATGATAACTTAATGTTTAGGTCTTTCTTTCTTGAATTGAGTTTCCTTTAAACTATTATTATATCAGAGACACTAAGACTAACCTTGTTGGCCTATAGCCCTTATTTATTGAGTTAGAAGTAAGATGAGTCGCCCACCTTTATGATTCTATTACTTTACATATCTTTTGCTGAATTGAATTATTGAATAACTGTTATGAGATCGAGTCGTTCACTTGGGTACTAACAATAGTCTTTTCAGTGCCGATCATGTCTAGGGTACCCCTTGGGGAGTAAAAAACTTGGTATCAAAGCATAGAGTTCAAGTATCCTAGGGAGTCTATGAAGTTGTGTCTAGTAGAGTCTTGTTTATGGGTGTGTTGTACACCACACTCTATAAGTAAGAGGCTATAGGACATTAGGAATGGTTACACTTCTTTTGTATTCTAAGTTCGTGAGGTAGAGTTTAGCTCTATTTAAATTATCCATCTGATTCATGTGTTACACATTTGCAGATTATGCCTCTTAAACGTACTATTGCCTAACGAGATGCCTCAGCCTCTAACACTGAGTATCCCCCACTAGAGGCCCCTACTCAGACAAGGATGAGAGGACGGGGTCGGCCTGGCAAAATTACTGGGTTTCCACAGACGCCTCCTGCTCAACCAACCCCCACTTCAGAGGCAGACTTTAGGGGAGTCATTACTATCCTCACCCATCTAGTGGCCTCATAGAATACTAGATGAGGTCCACAAGTCCCTAGCTCTACTCCCAAGAACCCACGACTGCAACCAGGCTCAGAGATTTCTTGAGGATGAACCCACTAGTCTACACAGGGTCAAAGGTTGAGGAGGACCCACAAAACTTCATCGATGAGATGTGGAAGGTCTTAAGGGTTATGCATGTGACTGAGGTTAAACGAATTGAACTTGCCTCCTATAAGCTTAAGGATGTGGCGAACATCTGGTGTAACCAATGGGAAGATAGTCGAGGTGAGGATATTGAGCCTGCTAAGTGGAATGAGTTTTAGAGTGCTTTCCACGATCACTTCTTTCCCCAAGATTTGAGGAAGGCAAAGGTTGAAGAATTCTTGAACTTAAGCAAGAGGGGTTGATTGTTAAAGAGTATAGCCTCAAGTTCATTCAACTGTCAAGGTATGCCCCAGAGATGGTCCAGGATATGAGAGCGAGGATGAGAAAATTCAAGTATGGATTGAGCATACATGTGAAGAGGGAGTGCAAGGCAGTATTGCTGATCTAAGGTATCGATATCTCCAGAATTATGGCTTGCTGAAACAACCCTAAAAAGTGCCCAAAAATGTGCCTTGAAAGTGCCCAAAATTGTAATTTCCATATATTTCAAAATTCATGCGCGATATCAAAAATTTGACTTCATATTCTTATTTAATGGGTCAAATTAAGTGGAAAATAGGTCTAACCCCGATTTAAGAGCAATCGTAGCAAAATTTGAAAATTGCAAAAATGTGATTTTCAGAGACGATCCGCGTCCCACCAGGGGAGCATTACAGTGTAATTTTGTGCACTATTTTTCTTGTCCAGTCCAAGACTTTTGGGTCTTGGGACTAAGTGTTCCCATGTATGAAAAGTCCTATACTTAGCCTTATTTCGCCCTCATATCATTCAAGACATTCCTAAATATGCTCCCAAACACTTAGAAAATATTTCACTCCTAAATTCAAGACTCAAAACTCATCCAGATCTTAAGGTTTGCATTCAAGCTTCAAGTCTCCATCTCCAGTCTTCATCAAGTTCATCTCCAAAGCTAATGTATGCGGGTTTTTTTGATGGGTCCCTTTCACCCATGATGCCCAAGCTTCCTTTTCTTAAAAATTGCATAATTTAAAGTTGATTTACTCATGGATCTTATCTATATGAAATTCACCTCACACTATGTTAGGGTTTATGAAATTATGATTGTTTTACTATGTTTTGGGCTACGAATCTAAGATCTATTGTGAGATTTGATGAAGGATTTTGATGTACATTCCTTGAAGGTGTTACCAAGTATCTAATGATGGTTTTACATTGGATTTTCTAGCATGATAAGACTCTTTACTTGTATACTTTTATATTAGCACTACACACCCATCAAGTGTTTAATAAAATATCCAGTTATGATTTTTTGAGGAATTGGAGGTCCAACGCATGTCTTATGAGTTAAATGACTTTATCATGATGAAGGAAGGTTTATATATGATGATTATATGATGATGAGTGAAATGTATGTATATGATATTATCTCAATAGTGTTGGGGATGACCAAGCCTCATCCAGTAGTTTGTAGTCTCGGGTAGCCTTGTTGAGGGGTTTGTACCTCGATTGCCTCGCTCAGGAGGTGGCAGGCCCGTGCAACCTTGTTAGGGGGTTTGTGCTCCATCAACCTCATGAAGAGGTTTATAACTCATGATTCTCTCCAAGGAGGTGGTAGGCCTTGGATTGCACTAAGAATGGTCATTCCTTACACTTGTATTATGATCTATACAAGCATGATTTACTCTAAGCAACATCCATACATGCCATCTTGCTATTATGCTCTCTATAGAGTATTATTATGTATTTTGCCTATGATGCCAATCTATTATTGCATTGCATCCTACATACTTAGTACGTTCAAACATACTAACGCATACTCTATGCCTACATGATATCACCATGTAGGAATCGGACCACCACTTAATCATCCTCCCACTCAATGTGGCTAGTACGATTGTCTCTCAAGCTTGTTGGTGATTCCTCCATTCTAAGGATGTTGCTTATAATCTCTTGCTATGTACTAATACTATCTTTCTTTTATTTTATGTATTGACTTTGAGGGTGAGCCAAGTTACTTGTCATGGATCCTGCTCTTATCTATGTAGTAGAGGTGTTGTTGGATATGTTATATATCTATAATATGAGTCTTTATTCTCTTGTTCCTGATATTTATGATATGAAAGTGTACCGTTAGCCCCGGTTGTCCCAATTTACTATCTCTTGTTATGTTTTATTGCTTCCACGACAAAGGATGTGTAATGATATGTTAAGAGGCTTGCTTGGAGTTTGCTCGGATTCCCCATGCACTGTGTCACGTTTAGGCCCTAGGATTGGGTAGTGACACTTATTTCTAACAAACTGAGGATAATAAGAAAAAGGATAGAAAAGAGCATTTGAGTAAGAAAGCCAAATTAGTAGGGCATGAGCCTAGCTAGCATAGGCATAATAAGGGAGATAAGTCCTATTTAAAGAAGAGGTCTTCTAGTTATGCACCCTCCTCAGCGAGTGCGCCCATACAACATAACAGGTATGATCAAGAATCTTATGGTCATCAGAATTTCAGGGCTCAGGGTTCCCAATTCTAGGCTAGTGTGACTCAAGGCTCAAGGGGAAAGCCACCATGTGGCAAGTGTGGCAAACACCACCTAGATGAGTTCCATAAGGGCACAAACACTTGTTACAAATATTGACAGACTAGTCACTTCCAGAATAAGTATCCTATAGGAAGACAAGGTGATAGAAGTAACAAAGCACAATCCTCTATAGCACCCTCAACCGACAGTTCTCAAAGGGGTACCACTATAGGTACAGGAGGTGGAACAAACTGTCTCTATGCAATGGGTAAACAACGGGATCAAAATATTGCACTAGATGTTGCCATAGGTATAATTTGAGTCTTTACTTTTGATAGTTATGCATTAATAGATTCAGGTACCACTCTGTATTTTGTGACTCTTTATATTGCTAATAGATTTGAGATTCTTCCAGAGTGTTTGTTTAAACCCTTTACTATTCCACTCCTACTGGTGAGTTTATCCTAGCTGAGAGGGTCTATAGGGATTGTGTAGCATCCGTTTATCATATGAACACCTCAGCAGACTTAATAAAGTTGAAGATGGTTGACTTTGACGTGATCCTTTGCATGGACTGACTTCATGCCTATTATGCCTCCATTGATTGTAAGACCAAAATTTTTTTCTTCTAATTTCCAAATGAACCGGTCCTAGAGTAGAAGGAATATTCTATTGTACCCAAGGGCAAGTTTATTTCCTGTCTTAAAGCTAGAAAGCTAATCTCTAAAGGTTGCATCTACCATCTCGTGCGAGTTAAGTCTGATGATATCGAGCCTCCTACTCTAAAGTCAGTCCCGATTGTAAATGAGTTTTCTAAAATGTTTTTTGATGATCTGCCTAGAGTCCCTCCTGATAAGGAGAATGAATTTGGGATTAATATTCTTCCTGATACCCAGCCTATCTTAATTTCACCTTATAGGATGTCCCCCGCTAAGTTGAAAGAGTTGAAAGAACAGTTGAGAGATTTGTTAAAGAAGGGCTTTATCAGGCCGAGTTTTCTCCTTGGGGTGCTCCTAGCCTATTCGTGTGAAAGAAAGATGGGTCTCTCAGGATGAACTTTTGATTATAGATAATTAAACAAGGTCATGATAAAGAATAAATATCCTCATCCCAGGATAAATGATCTGTTTGACCAACTTTAGGGTGTCTTTTGCTTTTCAAAGATAGACCTCAGATCTGGTTATCATAAGTTAAAGGTAAGGGAATGTAATGTCCCAAAGAAAGCCTTTAGGACTAGATATGGACATTTTGAGATCTTGGTCATATCCTTTTGGTTAACTAATGCACCTACAACCTTTATGGACATAATGAAAAGAGTGTTCAGATGGTATCTTGATATACTCATGATTGTATTTATCAATGATATTCTGGTATGTTCTAGAGATGAAGAGGAGCATGCTGATCACCTTAGAAAAGTTTTGCAGATTCTCAAGGACTATGAGTTGTATGCAAAGTTCTTGAAGTGTGAATTTTTCTTAAATAAGTGGCTTTCCTAGACCATATTGGTTCGGGTGATGGTATTCGAGTGAACAGTTTAGAACAAGCCCAGACCAACCTCTTCGACTGACATAAAACATTTCTTGGGGTTGGCAGGCTATTATTGAAAATTTGTTGAGGGATTTTCTTCCCTATCCGCACCATTAACTAAGCTAAATCATAAGAAGGTCAAATTTCAGTGGTCTAGTGAATGTGAGAAGAGTTTTCAAGAGTTAAAGACTAGACTAACTACTGCACCAATGTTAACCTTGCCTATTGGGATAGAAGACTTTGTGATATATTGTGATGCATCTAGAGTTGGATTAGGTTGTGTCCTAATGCAGAGGGGGAAAGTAATCACCTATGCTTTCAGATAACTTAAGGCCCATGAGAGGAACTATCCAATCCATGATCTTGAGTTGTTCGTAGTGGTGTTCACACTTAAAATATGGCGCCACTACTTATATGGAATGTATGTGGATGTGTTCACTGACCACAAAAGCCTGCAGTATATATATATATACTTAAAATATGGCGCCACTACTTGTATGGAATGTATGTGGATGTGTTCACTGACCACAAAAGCCTGCAGTATATATATATATATATATATATATATATATATATATATATATATATTCAGTCACAAAGAGCTCAACTTGCTACAGAAGAGACAATTGGAGTTGCTCAAGGATTATGACATGAACATTCTCTTAGCAGGTTATCTGTGGATAGCACTGCCCACTAAGAGGAAGGAAAAAGAGAGTTGGCTAAGGAAGTGCATAGATTGGCCCGATTGGGAGTACATCTTGAAGAGAATAATAAAGGCTAAATCAATATTCATAAAGGTCTTCTTCACCTTTAGTGACAGGGTGAAAGAAAAGCAAGACCAAGATCCTTTCCTGCTTTAATTGAAAGAAGTTGTCCAGAAAAAAAAGGTGGTGGTCTTCTCCTAAGGGGGAGATGCAGTGTTGAGGTACTAAATTAGATTGTGCATTCTAGATGTTGATGGAGTACGAGATAGAATTATGGCTAAAGCCCATAGCTTCAGATATTCCATTTATATTGGCTCCACCAAGACATACCATGACTTGAGAGAAGTCTACTGGTGGAATGGGATGAAGAGACATATTGCTGAATTTGTTTCTAAGTGTCCCAATTATCAACAGGTCAAGGTTAAGCCTCAAAGAACATGCAGACTGGCTCAGAACTTTGAAATTCCTGAGTGGAAATGGAAGATAATCAACATGGACTTCATTACTGATCTACTGAGGTCCCCAAAGCAACATGATTTGATATGGGTGAATGTGGATAGGATGACCAAATTAGCTCACTTCTTGGTAGTTACAATAGCTAATACTGCCAAGGAGTATGCCAAGTAGTACATCTGGGAGATTGTGAGGTTGCATGGAGTTCCCTTTTCTATCATCTTGTATAGAGGAGCTCAATTCACCTCCTAATTTTAGAGATCTTTCTAGAAGAGATTGGGTACTAAAGTGAGCCTAAGTACTGCTTTTCATCCTCAGACAGATAGCTAGGCAGAGCATACAATTTAGACATTAAAAGCTATGTTGAGAGCCTATGTCCTTAACTTCAAAGAAAATTAAGATAATCACTTACCACTAATTGAATTTGATTATAACAATAGTTATCATGCAAGCATCCAAATGGCTCCTTATGAAGCTTCGTATGGGATGAGATGTAGATTACCAATTGAGTGATTTGAGGATGGAAAAGCCAAGTTGATTGGACCTGATCATGTCTATCAGTTAATGGAAAAGGTAAAGTTCATTAAACAGAGGTGGAAGACTACACAGAGTCACCATAAATTGTACACAGATATGAGGAGAAGAGACTTAGAGTTCTAGGTGAATGATTGGGTGTACTTGAAAGTGTCACCCATAAAGGGTGTTGTGAGGTTTGGGAAGAAGGTGAAATTGAGTCCACGCTATATTGGTCCCTATGATATTGTAAAGAGGATTGGGAAGGTTGTTATGAGTTAGAGTTTTCTTCTTAGTTAGACGCAATTCATCTTGTATTCCATGTCTCGATATTGAAGAAATGCTTAGGAGATCCTGTATTGGTAGTTCCTATTGAGAGCATCGGAGTAAAGAATAGCTTGTCATATAAAGAAGATCCAGTTCAGACCCTAGATCATCAGGTTCATAAGTTAAGGACTAAGGATATAGCCTCCGCCAAAGTCCTATAGAGAAATCAATTTGTTGAGGAAGCCATGTGGGAAGCTGGGGAAGACATGAGAGCCAAATACCCGCATCTATTCATGCCTGATGATGAGAATGTTGTAGGTAATTTTCTTACCATTAATTAAAATTGATTTTTCTATTCCTAAGTTGATGTATCTATTTCTGAACCTGAGCAGAGTTTGTTGAGGTTGACGAGAAATTGAGATTTTGAGTTACTGAGTGAGCATTACGATGACTCTTGAGTGTATTCGTGCCTTGATGTCCACTTATAGTCATCATTCGAGGATGAATGATTCCAAGGGGGAGATTATGTAACACCCATTAAAATTACCAAAATACTCCTACAAGACAGATATGTGTATAACATATCTTTTTATGCTTCGATGAAATATTTGAGGTTGGATATGCAATCAGTATGAAAAATTAAGTGGAAAGTGGTCTCGATTGATTTTTAGAGCAACCAGATCAAAAGATAATTTTTGATATGAAAATGATTTCCAGAATAAGTGCGCGATAGGTGTGCGAGGCGCACCTGCCACTGACTTACACTTACTTTTGTTCCTAAAATTTTCTACGAGATTAGAAAACTTGATCGGAGAATTTTTGGCAAAAATCCCCTCCAGGACACCCAATACTCATCGTGGACCCCTATGCTCAAGGCGAACATTTTTTATCTAATTTCATGAGGGACAATCCAGACCTTTTCTAACCCCTCCTAAACTTAAAATATAATTAATATACGTCTTTTTTGTCAAAAAGTGGTTTCTAAACCCATTCTAAGTCCTTTTGCGCTAAACGTGAGTTAAAGTTCTTGAGAGAGGAAGAGAAAGAAGCTAGAGTTCCAGAGGTTAGAACCAAAACTTTGAGAAAATTAGTGTTGCTCTTCATTCCAAGAATGTAAGGCTAACCTAAAGCATGGAGTTGTTCTTCCATGTTCCCTTTGATTGAGGTATATTGATAGATGAACGTATTGAGTCTTTATGCATGTATTTCTTGAATATGTTCTTGTACATTATATCTATCCTATATATTTTTCTATATTGATGATCATCATAAACTTGATTTACTGAATAAATGTTTTTATATGAGTTATTTCATAAAATCCTATATGTTATTTTATAAAAGATTGCAAGAACAAACTTAGGAGATGAGTCTAGAGCCTTGATAGTATGAATGTACATGTGACTGTGACTACGATCCTGATATGAGAGTGATGATGAAATTGATGTTCCTAGAGTCTTAAAGAGTATGAAATCAATCCTAAAATAATGATCCTAATCCAAGAGTTGATGGTTGATGTAATGAATTGAGTTAACAATGCCCAAGTAGACTACTCAGAAGAGTAATCTTGATGATTGATGTCTTATGAGCATGTTGAGTCCTGGGAGGAGTATTGAGTACCAAATTGAGTATGAGTAGATAACAACTCAAACTCAATAAATACATGGTCAGCGTAGGAGAGGATTGAACCGTAAAATTAAATATTTCTTTAGTTTCGAAAACGGGCTTGATGTTCTTTATTTTGGATCCACCGCTGTGATGTCCTTTACCCTGACAAGATACTGGATGGATGTGGTAATGAAATCACTTTGTTGTATTATCATTGGCTTATAGGTGATGGTCGTTGGTTGGAGAAACTGCCAGAGAGGTCCTACACTGATAGTACTCTAAGTTGAGTTGATTGGATGAGTTTGGATTGGTATTGATGAGTCATTTATCTACTCTTTGTTCTTGCTTTATATAGGCACTTGACATTCTGATTGAATATCTTATGAGTTGATGTTATTCCATGTTATTCTACCTATATCTATTTCATTCAGCCATTTTAAATGCTCGTATATTGAGTGTACTGACATCCATTTGGGCCTACATCTTTTCATGATGCAGAGATAGGTACTCGAGATCCTCAACAGAAGCTCTATTGAAGGTCTACTCTCTTTACTTCTGATTGGTGAGTCCTCCCCTGCATTTGGAGGATACCATTTTATATTTATATGCTTTTAGTTAGTTTCATTTTGAGAAGTGGTAGCCATGGCCTGTCATGGTACCATTCTAAACTATACATGTAGAGGCTTCATAGACTAGAAGATGATGACTTGATGTCGAGGTCTTTCTTTCTTGTATTAAGTTTCCTTTAAACAGCTATTATATCATAGACATTAAGACTGACCTTGTTGGCCTATGGCCCTTATTTATTGAGTTAGAAGTAAGTTGAGTTGCCCACCCTTATGATTCCATTACTTTAAATGTCTTCCGCTAAATTGAATGACTGTCATGAGACCGAGTGATTCGCTTCTGAACTAGCAATAGTCTTTGAGTGTCGGCCACGTCTAGGGTACCTCTTTGGGCGTGATGATTAGACGAGATACATATCTTGAAATATTTTTATAATACAATATTAGAAGTAGTACAAAATATTTTACTTTCTACCTAAGGCACAATGAAATCATCTAAAAATTTACTATCTATATAATTTTAGAAGTCATTTTTCATAAATTTTATTAGAGAAATAGGGAAAGATTTATTTTATTTTTTTTTGTTATTGTTGGAGCTGACAATTAGTGAAAAAAATAAACAAAAACATTAATTAGAATTTGGTTACAACATTAGAACACTATTATGTGATTTGTCAAGGTTCAAGATGTATTATTTATGAAAAGAAATTGTTATTAAAAAATATTTTTATTCTGAATGCTTGATCAAACATCTTAACTTATTAAAATAAGTTTTTAAAATTGAATTTCATAAAATACTTTCTC
>JAOTQJ010141120.1:0-13984 GCA_025642045.1 Solanum sejunctum
TTCTTAAGGACCAAACTTAGAAGAAATATTGTATTCGATCCCAAACTTTATTAAATCGAACCAATTAAGGACGTTCGAGGTTTAAATTAAGTTATGGGTCCTAACATATAAACCCTTTGTGGATAGGGTCCAAGAAAATTAGAAAAATAGCTAAGTGTGAAAAGACTTTATGAGTCCCACTATGTGTCATAGATCAGAGGACAGCCCGTAAGATGATTTCGTAGTTTTGAGTTCAATAAATCAGTTTCAGGGATTTTAGAAAAGTTAACATGAGGAGTAGGACTTACGGTCCATGGTCCATTCCATGGCCCATAAACGAGCTTTAGTAGGGTCAATCCAATAGTTTTAATAAGGGGCGGTTTGTCAATTAAATAATTTCTATTCCTAAACCATGTCATTTTTATGATAAAAAGGGGCCTAAACCAGCCCTTAAAGCCATAATAAGACCTTAGTCTTTCTTTCATTCTTTATATTCCTAAAATTTCTAAGGCAATACTCTCTTAGGAAAAGGGCAAGGCAAGGCTAGGGTTTCAAAGTTCTTTACAAAGGTTCCAAATTTGTTCTTCCCAAGTCTCCTATGGTATATGAGTTTTATTTATAAGTATCCTTCAACCCATAAAGTTCTGTTTGAAGTATTTTACCTTTTCTTTAAATTCCTTCAAATTAATATGCATGCTTATGATGATTTCCATTATATTATATTACTTAATGCTTTCAATGATGCCCTATTATATTCTACCAAGTATATGCATGTATTTGAGTTATTTATGATGACCCCAATGATGGGTTTGCTAAATGTTGAGATGTGGATTGTTTGACATGTCTTTAAAGAAGTATATTTTTATGATTTATGTAATTTGTGATTGTTCTATTATAAAAGTCTAGCGCACCTAGTTTTCAGGTAAAGTATTGCATGATTTATGGTGATAAGTAAGGCATTAAAGTTAAGTTTTAAAGTTTGACTTGTCAAAGATATAAGCATGTTGAGAATTTTCCTGAAGATGTTTAAGAAAAGTCCCCAAGATGAAAGTACAATACTCACTTGGTGGTTTCTTAAGTTCAAGCTACTCTTATAATTTCTACTTTTGATTCTAAGTTATGTTTCAAAGATTTCGTGGGATGAGTTAGCACCTAGTGGACTTGAGGTTGGGAGTCATTTCATTAGTTGACGCATAACCCATTAAAGAAAAATCTCAATGTCCCTAACTATGTGCCATCATAGGAGATCTTGTAGGCTATGCTAGTAGATCCACGTAGTCCATTTATGTTATCAATATGTATGCGAAGTTGATGGATTTTCACCCGAAAAGTGGTCTTCCTGTGCCAACTAGGGGATTATGTTGGATTTCATATAGTAGCTCACATGGTCTTATATGTCGATTAAGGTCTTCTCCCACAAGTACATGACTCTATGATATGATTTCCCTATCTACGATTTCTTATGCATTCACTCTCATTCATATTGAGCTAAGTCCATTGTTCATGTTTAAGCTTACGTTGAGTAATTTTATTATTTCATATATGTATACATGTTTTATTTACAAATGATGGTATTTCATGCGTGCATTGTATCTCACATACTTAGTAGATTCTAACGTACTAACACATATTTTGCCTACATGATTTAACCTTATAGGGACAAATACTCCTCTACTGGCTCGTGGCAAGTATTTAGCATTTGAGACCAACACTTTTATTTGTGGTGAGCCCTTAGTTCGGGACACTACCATTTTTCACTCTATCTTATATGCTATTTTGAGATGATGAATTTATGACCCTTTTGAGGCTTTTACTTTCTATATTGTTAAACATTGGAGTCTTTTCTGTTTGATGAAAATCAACTATTACAGGTTCGTCCATTGATATGTTAGTTGGTATTCATTATGGACAAAATATGTTAGTTATTTATGCTTTTTAATGTTGCTTCATTGTTTTAAAAAATCCCATAGAACTTATCCCATTTTACTTTCCGCATTTCTTTATATTTATGCCTATGAAGGCTTAAGATATTTAAGATGGCTTGGGTAAGGTGCCTTCAAGTATTTCATTCGTCGTGTGATGATTAGACCCCTAGATCGGGTTGTTACAAACACAATTATATGAATTACACCAAAGTACTTCAAATCTCAATAAGTTATGAAGATTTTTGTGAGATAACATTTTATCATTTTTAAATTGAGCTTGATAGATGGTATCAACTTAATCATTCTTGGAAATTTGTGCTTTTTATTTTCATTTTTATCCTTTTATCTTAAGAATATTGTTGATAGGATAATCCCTTTTATTTTTGCAATTTTATTTTTATGACTATATTATGTGGAAAGATAATGTCACACCTTAGGAGTGTATCCAAGACGTGGCCGGCCCCTAGAGACTACCGCTAGGCCCCAAGTGAACCACTTAGTCTCATCACATCCATTCAATCTGTAAAACTCTACAAATCAGTGGAAAATAAAAGGAAGTAAATGGGCGTGTCAAAATAGTATCATAAATAAAGAGGCTAGTAAAAAGAATTAGCTCACAATCTTATCAATCAACATTTGACTCTAGTCTATGAAGCCTCTATCGCTATTAGGTGGTGCCAATGAAAGATTCATGGCTACCTCAATCAAAACAAAGATAAGGAACTCTAACTCTAAAGCAAGATAAAAGTAAAATAATGAATCCTCCAAAGTAGGGGATGCTCACCAGTCCACTTAACATCCAAAGATCCTCACGATGCGCTTGCTAATGATCTCTATCCCGTGTATCTACATCATAAAATAATACAGTGCCAAAGTGACGTTAGTACATGGAATGTACAATATGTAAATAATTGAATAACACTGAAATAGGTAGAATAATGTAGAATAACATCAACTCAACATAGAACTCAAATATAATGTCAAATGTCTATCTAAGTAAGAATAAAGAATAGACAAGTGACTCATCAAGCAGTCAACTCAACTTAACTCAATAGAACTCAACTCAATAGAACTCAACTCAACTCAATGGATACTCAAGGTTGGAACTTTTGGGGAGTTTCTCATAACGGACAACAATCATTAATGAGCTAGTAACTGTACAACAATTATGCTGATGTTTCCACAACTATTTCGTACTTGTCAGGTAAGTAAAGAGTATGATCCACAAGTAATCTCAACTCAGCCATCCTCTACATTTTTAGGGATGTAAACTCCAGAAGGGATCGAGAGATGTAATAGTTCAATCCTGTCCTATGCTGGGCCGGCATAGGTAATGAGGGCAATTGAGACTCACTCTTACTCATTTCGGTGCTCGATAATCCTCCCAAGACTCAATGTTCATAAAACCCTTCATCATCACTCAAGTAGCCTTACAGAGGCAATCATCATCTCAAGGAGCCTCATGGAGGCAATCATCATCTCAATCAGTCTCAAAGACACTCTCATTATTTCATTAACTCAAACTCAAAGGTCTTCTATTGTTTCAAGGACTTTAACTCATCTTAATGAACTCAATTCTCATTTTAGAACTCAATGACTCAGATCACCAATTTGAAGAAGTCATTTAGATAGAACTCAAAAACTCAGTTATTAAGACTCATAGGATCATCAAGCTCAACTAACTTAACATCACACTCACATCAAAATTTCAATCAACATACTCAAGACAAGGCTCTAGACTCCATCCCTAGGTCTATTAATGCATGCTTTCACAAAAAAACATATAGGGTTTATACAATATCTCATAAAAAGTATCCAATTCAAGAAAATAAGTTTATGATGATCATCAACATATGAGAACACATATAATAGATATAATTTTCAAGAAAATAATCAAGAAACCATTCAAGAAGCATGTATGGGGACTCATGGACTCTCTACTCATCTATGACCATCTATGAGGCACATGGGAGAATAATCGCATGCTTTTAATTTAGCCTTACATAGCTGGGATGAAGATTCAATGGTCAATATTCAAGAATTCTCCTTGAATTTCCCCCAATCAAGCTTCCATCTTCTCTTCTCTCAAGCTCTGATCTTTCAAGCATAGTGAAAAGGACTTAGAATGGGGTTTAAGACCCAATTTACTCATCAAAAAGGACCTACACTGATTGTATTTTGAGTTTAGGAGGGATTGGGAATTGATTGGAATGCCCCTCAAAATAAAAGAGAAATTTTCATCCAAAAAATGCCCAGTCCACATCGTGTACTAGACGTGGACGTATGTATTCTCTTTTCGAAATTTCCCTTTGAAAATAATAGTTAAAAAAACAAGTGTTGGTCTGCGTCCCTGGCGTGTCGCACCTTGGGCATCCTGACACTATTTCGTAATTAATTACAAATATTATCTTTTGACTTGGTCTCTCTAAAATCTGACTGAGACCATTTTCTCACTCAATTTTTCATGTTGATCTCAAATTCGGTCTCGAATTTTCCATTAGAGCTTGTGAAGACATGTTATATGCAGGATTTGATTCTATAGGTATTTTGGTAATTTTATCTGGCAATATATCATCTCGTCCTTGGGATTATTCATCCTCGAATGATGAGTAAAGATAGATATCAAGGCATGTATAGACTCAAAACTCATCTCGTCATATACATCTATCAATTCTATTCGTACTCAAGAATAGACAATCAACTCAAGATAAGGCAATCAATTTAGTTAAGGGTAAGGAAATTTACCTTCAACATTCTCATCATTTGGCATGAATAGGTGTGGATACTAGGCTTTTATCTCATACTCATCTTCCCATGTGGCTTCCTCAATGAATTGAATCCTTCATAGGACTTTAACTGAGGCTATCTCTTTGGTTCTAAATTTACGAATCTGATGATCAAGCATGTGGACTAGAATTTCTTTGTACGTCAAGTTATCCTTCACTCCAATGCTCTCCACAGGGATTACCAAGATAGGATCTCCCAAACATTTCTTCAACATCAACACGTAAAACACTGGATGAATATCATCTAACTCAGAAGGAAACTCTAATTCATAGGCAACCTTCTCAATCCTCTTCACAATCTAATAGGGTCCAATGTAGCGTGGACTCAATGTACCCTTTTTCCCAAATTTCATGGCACCTTTCATAGGTGAAACTTTCAAATATACCCAATGATTCACCTTGAACTCTAAATATCTCCTCCTCACATTGGTATAGGATTTATGGCGACTCCTGCAGTCTTCAATCTCTCTTTAATGACCTTCTCCATTGATTGATGGACATGATGAGGCCTAATTAACTTTTCTTCTCCAACCTCAAACCACCCAATTGGTGATCTACACCTCCTCCCATATAAGGCTTTGTAGGGATCCATTGAATGCTTGCATGATAACTGTTATTGTATGCAAATTCAATCAATTATAGGTGATCATCCTAATTTTCCTTGAAATCAAGAACACAAGCTCTCAAAATTACCTCTAACATCTAAATGGTATGCTCTTCCTGACCATCTATCTGTGGATGAAAGTTTGTGCTCAAATTCACTTTGGTACCCAATCCTTTTTGGAACAATCTAAAAATTAGGAGGTGAATTGGGCTCCTCTGTCCGAGATGATGGACAAGGGAACTTGATGCAACCTCACAATATCTTGGATGTATAGCTTGGCATACTCCTCCGCAGTGTTAGTTGTTTTAACTGTTATGAAATGAGCTGATTAGTCATCATATCCACAATCACCTATGTCAAATCATGTTATTTTTGAGACTTTGGTTGACTAGTAATGAAGTCCATGTTGATCATCTCCCACTTACGTTCTAGAATCTCAATGCTCTAAGTTAATCCACATGGCCTTTGATACTCAACTTTTACTTTATGACAATCTGGACATCTTTGAAACAAATTCAGCAGTATCCCTTTTTATTCCACTCCACCAATAGACTTCTCTCAAGTCGTGGTACATATTGGTAGAGCTAGGATGAATAGAATATCTAGTGCTATAAGCTTCAATAATGATTCTATCACGAATAACATCAGCATCTGGAACGCATAATCTAGTCTGGTCTCTCAACACCCCATCTCCCCCTTTCAGAAGACCATCACTTTCTGTTTGTGGAAAGCCTCCTTCAAATAGAGTATAATAGGATCTCGATCTTGCTTTTCTTTTACCTCTTACATCAAAGATGAATCCAACCCATTCTAAACATTAACTCCACCCTCATTAGGCTACTCAAATTGGACTCCTAATCGAGCCAGTCGATGCACTTCTTTAGCTAGCTCCTTCTTCCCTTCCTCAATATGGGATGTGCTACCTATTGACAACCTACTAAGAATGTCAGCAACAATGTTAGGTTTACCTGGATGATAGAGAATGCTCATGTTGTAATCCTTGAGCAACTCCAACAATCTTCTTTGTCACAGGTTGAGGTCTTTCTAAGTAAAGACATACTACTCTTATGGTCAATGAACACATCCACATGCACTCCACAGAAGTAGTGGCGCTAGATTTTTAGGGCAAATACCACCGCTGCTAACTCACGATCATGGGTTGGGTACTTTCTCTCATGAATCTTCAGTTATATGGAAGCATAGGCTATCATGT
Organism: Solanum sejunctum; assembly: GCA_025642045.1. Lineage (NCBI taxonomy): Eukaryota > Viridiplantae > Streptophyta > Magnoliopsida > Solanales > Solanaceae > Solanum > Solanum sejunctum. The sequence continues at coordinate 6,508 of JAOTQJ010141120.1, forward strand.
TCCCTCTCTGTAATAGCACACATCCCAATTCAACTCTCAAAGCATCATAATAGATTATAAAATCTTCTGTCCCATTGGGCAAGGTTAAAATAGGGGCAGTCAGCCTATTCTTTAACTCTTGGAAGCTTTTCTCACAATAGCTAGACTATTGAAACTTGAACTTTTTCTGAGTCAACTTAGACAATAGTGCAGATAAGGAAGAAAACCCCTTAACAAATCTATGGTAATAACCTGCCATCCCTAAGAAACTTCTTATGCCAGTTTGAGAGGTCGGTCTGGGTGAGTTCTTGACCATTTCAATCCTTTTTAGCATCTATCAAAATACCACCACCAGAGATAATGTGGCCTAGGAAAGCCACTGCTTAAAGCCAAAATTCACATTTTGAGAATCTTGCATACAACTCATGGTTCTTAAGTGTTATTAGGACAAGTTTGAAGTGATCTGCATGCTTCTATTCATCTCTTCAATGCACCAAAATGTCATTGATAAACACAATGGCAAACATATCTAGATATTGTCTGAACAGTCTATTCATAAAATCCTTCAGGCTGCTGGTGCATTCGACAACCCAAAGGACACGACCAAGAACTGAAAATAGCCATATCTAGTCCTAAAGGCTTTCTTTGGAATGTCATATTTCCTCACTTTCAACTGATGGTAACCAGATGGGAGGTCTATCTTTAGCAAACGAGAGGCACCCGAAAGTTTGTAAAACAAATTATCTATCCTAGGGAGAAGACACTTATTCTTTATAGTGACCATGTTTAGTTGTCTATTGTCAATGTACTTTCAAAGAAATCTATCTTTCTTCTGCACGAACAGGGCAGAGGTACCCTAAGGAGAAACACTAGGCCTTATGAAGCCCTTCTTTAACAAATCTTTCAATTGTGCTTTAAATTGTTCTTTCAACTCTGCGGGGCCATCCTATAAGGTGGAATTGAGATAGGTTGGGTATCAAGAAAAGTATCAATCCCAAAGTCAATCTCCCCATCAGGAGGGACTCCAGGAAGATCCTCAGGAAATACTTCAGGAAACTCATTCATAATCGGGACTAACTCAAGAGTAGCAAACTCAATATCATCATATTTAACACTCACAAGGTGGTAGATGCAACCCTTAGAAATCATCTTTCTATCCCTAAGATATGAGATAAACTTTCCCTTAGGCACTATAGAATTTCCCTTCCATTCTAGAACCCGTTCATTCTAAAATTGGAACTTAACGGTTCGGGTTCTACAATCATCAGAGGCGTAACAGGCATAGAGTCAACCAATGCCAATGATAAAATCAAAATCAATCATATGTAAATCAACCAAATCAATGATAGTATCCAAATGATGGATGGACACTACACAAGATCTTTAGACTCTCTCAGCTCGAATAGACTCACCCACGGGAGTAGAAACATCAAAAAGTTAAAGAAGACTCTCAGGGGTTCTATCAATATATTGGCAACATAACAAGTTATAGAAGATAAAGTGGCACCAGGATGTATCAACACATAACAATCAATAGAAAAGACTCAAATCATAGCCATCATAAAATTTGGGGAGTTCTCCTGATCATGTCGACTTCCCATGGCATACAAATAGTTTGTAGCTCTGCTTGCGCCTATCATAGTACCATTTTGGTTTCCTCTAGCAGATGGGCCGGATGCAAAAGATTGAGCTGGTCAGCTTGCTTTGGACAGTCTCTCTAGTAATGCCCTACTTGACCACACCAGAAGCATGCATCACTCTCCTCACGATATTTACCCAAGTGTAACCTACCACTTTTACCACACGGTGATTGACCATGCGTGCCTTGGGCCACGCTAGCTTGCTACTGGGATCCATGGGCTCCAATACTTTGATACTTTCGATCATGTCTGACTCTAGGCATAGGTGCACAAGCAGACGATGGTGTAGGAAATTGGTTACCATTCCTTTTTTTCCACCCTCATGGTTGAATGTCTTAGCCCTCTTACTCCTAAACTCCTCTCTATCATGTTGTCTCTCCTCATCAGCTTACTATGCAAAAGTCAACTATCTCCCTATATCCATATCATTCATGAGCATAGCTCCCCTTCCATCTCTCTTTGGCCCTCTATTTAACCCATCAACATACATCCCCATCATCCCCTTCATATCAACAAACATATCCAGAGCATCGCAATATAATTGTGTAAACTTGAACCCATACTCTTGCACAGTCATAGAGCCCTATTTAAAGTTCAAGAACTTTCTTACCTTTGCCTCTATTCTTTCCCTTGGGAAAAAACTCCCCAAGAAAGCTTCCTCGAACATAGCCCAAGTCAGCATGAGGGCATTCTCTCCTCTACCCTTCTTCCACTGATCATACCAAAGCCTTGCCACACCCTTGAGTTGATAAGCTGCTAGTTCCACTCTATTAGTATCAACCACATCCATCACTAGGAACATCTTCTGAAGCTCCTCCACATAGTTCTCAGGATCCTTAGTTGGTACAAACCCTATAAACTCAAGCGAATTCATTCTCAAGTATTCTCAGGCCCTAGAAGTGGCATGGAGATCATGTCGAGCCACTCCTTTCCTAACAGAAGGTGCTATGACAACCAGGGCTTGAGTTTGGATAGTCTGGTGTAGCTCAGCATTAAAGACCTCATCTTATGAGGGATGCACAATAGAGATAGCTTGTTCCATGGGCTCCTCATGTCCTTGAGGCTTAGGTGGATTGACATTCTATCTGGCAGGACATCCTTTAACTCTGATAGTTTTTTCAAGAGGCATGATCATAATTCTACAACATGCAAAGCATAAATTAGAACACAAATTTCATAGATCATAGCCTTACAACATGATTCAGAACATGAAAGAAGTGAAATAATTCCTAATGTCCTATAGCCTCCTGCTTATCAAGTGTGGTCGACAACACCCCTATAAACAAGACTCTACTAGACACGGCTTCATAGACTCCCTAGGACACTTAAACGCATGCTCTAATACCAAGTTAGTGACACCCCAACAGCGTGCCCAAGATATGTCCAGTACCTAGAAACTATCGCTTGTCCCCAAGCAAACCACTTGGCCTTATCACATCCACTCAATCAATAAAACTCTACAAAGCAGCGAAAGATAAAAGAAAGTAAATGGGCGTCTCAAACTAGTATCATAAATAAAAAGTCTAGTAGAAAGAACTAGCTCACAATCTTATCAATCAACATAAAACTCTAGTCTATGAAGCCTCTATCTCTATCAGGTAGTGCTAATCATAGACCTATGGCTACCTCAATCAAAATAGAGCTAAGAAACTCTAACTTTAAAGGAAGACAAAAGTAAAATAATGAATCCTCCAAAGTAGGGGAGGCTAAACAGTCCGCTGAACGTCCAAAGATCATCATGATGCGATTGTTGATGATCTCTATCCCATGTATCTACATCAAAATGATGCAGCACCTGAGTAGCATCAATACATGGAATGTACAGTATGTAAAATAGCTTAATAAATCTGAAATAGGTAGACTAATGTAAAATAACATCAACTCAACATAGCACTCAAACACAATGTCAAATGTCAATCTATGCAACAATAAAGAGTAGACGAGTGACCCATCACCCATCAAGCAACTTAACTCAACTCAACTCAACTTAATAGAGCTCAACTCAACTTAATGGAGCTCAAGGTGTGAACTTTCTAGGAGTTTCCCTTAATTGACAATAATTACTTATAAGTCAGTGATTATACAACAATCACACTGATGTTTCCATAGTCGTTTCGTACCTTCTAGGTAACGAATGAGTATGATCCACAGCGAATCTAAACTCAGCCATCCTCTGTTGTTTCAGGGATATAAACTCGAGAGGGGACCATAAGATATAATAGTTCAATCCTCTCCTATGTTATGCCAGCATAGGTAATGAGGACAAGTGGGACTCACTCTTACTATTTTGGTGCTCGATATTCCTCGCAAGACTCAATCCTCTTGAGACTCCTCCACATCATCTCTAGTAGCCTCATGGAGGCACTCATTATCTCAACTAGTCTCATGAAGACTCTCATTATTTCATTAACTCAAACTCAAAGGTCCTTTATTGTTTCAAGGACTTTACCTCATCTCAATGAACTCAATTCCCATTTTAGAACTACAGGACTCCGATTATCAATTTGAAGAAGTCATTTAGATAGAACTCAAAAACTCAATTATGAAGACTCATAGGATCATCAAGCTTAACTAACTCAACCTCATACTCACATCAAGATTTCAATCACCATACTCAAGACAAGACTCTAAACTCGATCCCTAGGTCCGTTAATGCATGCTTTCACAAAATAACATATACAATTTATACAATATCTCATGAAAAGTATTCAATTCAAGAAAATAAGTTCATGATGATCATCATCATATAAAAATACATGTAATAGATATAATTTTTAAGAAAATAATCAAGAAACCATTCAAGAAGCATGTTCGGGGACTTATGGACTCTCCACTCATCTATGATCATCTATGGGGCACATGAGAGAACAATCTCATACTTTTAATTTAGCCTTATATACCTGGGATAAAGCTTTAATGATCAATCTTCAAGAATTCTCCTTGAATTTTCCCTAATCAAGCTTCCCTCTTCTCTCCTCTCAAGCCCTAGTCTTTCAAGCATAGTTAAAAGGACATAGAATGGGGTTTAAGACCCTATTTAATTATCAAAACAACCCAAACTGATTGTGTTTTGAGTTTAGAAGGAGTTGGGAATTGACCAGAATGCCAATCTAAATTAAAGAGAAAATTTTATCCCAAAAACACCCAGTTTACGTCACGGACTAGGCGCAGACATGTATATTTCTTTTTCAAAATTTCCATCGAAAATAATTAAAAAAAGACAATGTTAGTCTGCATCCCTAGCGCATCGTGCCTTGGACACGTACTGACATTATTTCGTAATTAATTATGAAATATTATCTTTTGACTTGGTCATTCTAAAATCTAACCGAGACTATTTTCCCACTCAATTTTTCTTGCTAATTGTAAATTCGATTTTGAATTTTCCATCACAACTCGAAAAGATGCATTATGCGCATGATTCCATTCTAGAGGTTTTTTAGTAATTTCACTAGGAATTACATCATATTCTCCATGGGATCATTCATCCTCGAATGATGAGTAAAGGTAGGTATAAGGCACAAATAGACTCAAAATTTGAAGCGACCCCAAAATGTGCCCGAAAATGTGCCTCGAAAGTTCTCAAAATCATAATTTTTATATATCTCAAAATTCATATGCTATATAAAAAATCCGACTCCATATTCTTGTTTAGGGGGTCAAATTGAGTGGGAAATGGGTCTAACCCCGATTTAAGAGTAATCGAATTGCAATTTCAGTTTCCCAAAAATTAAATTCCATAAAGGTTTTCGTACCCCTAGCACGACTCGCCAAGGGCGTGCCTCAGCATAAATTTTGTCCAGTTTTTCTATCTCGATCCAAGGGTTTGGGTCTTGGGCCTAAGTGTTCCCATGCGTGAAAATGCTTATACTTTGGCTTATTTCACTCTCACATCATTCAAGACATTTTCAAATACACTCCCAAACACTTAGACAATATTTTATCTCCTAAATTCTAGCCTCAAACTCATCTAAATTCTAAAGCTCTCATTCAAGCTTCAAGTCTCCATCTCCAATCTTCTTTAAGAATTCTTTAAAGTTAAGGTATGTGTGTTTCTTCCATGTGTTCCTTTCACCTATGATGCCCAAGCTTCCTTTTACTAAGAATTACATGATTTAAAGTTGATTTACTCATGCATCTCAATTATTATGAATTTCACTACATATTATGTTGGTACTTATGAAAATGTGACTATTTTAGCATGTTTTGAGCTATGAAACCAAGATCTATTGTCAGATTTGATGAAGAATTTTGATATATATTGCTTGAGGGTTCTAGCAAGTATCTATTGATGGTTTTACATTGAACTTTCTAGCATGATATCACTCTTGCATTGTATGGTTTTACACTAGCACTACATAGCCGCTAAGTATTTGATAAAAATATTTGGATTATGATTTCTGGAGAAATTGAAGGTCCAATGAATGTCTTATGAGTTGAATGACTATATCATGATGACATGAATGTATGTATATGGTTTTCTCCTATATAGTGTTAGAATATGACCATGCCCTACTCGGGGGTTGCACGCTAGGTAACTATGTTAAGGGGTTTGTACCTGGATAACCACATCGAGGGACTTGTACCTTGATAACCATGTTGGGGGGTTTGTACCTCGATCACCAATGGTGGTAGGGTGTGATGATCCACCAACCATGTCGGGGGATTTGTACCTTGATAACTATGTTCGGAGGTTTGTACCTCAGTCACCAAGGGTGGTAGGGTGTGACAATCCACCAGTACGATAGTGGTCTCTTCTTGCACATTTATTATGTCCTATATAAGAATGATTTATAACATAGAATCTCACATGCATGCCATATTGTTATATGCTAATCATTACCTATGATTATGCATTTCGATTATATTACTTATCTCTTGTTGCATTGCATCCTACATACAAAGTACTTTTAAATATACTAATACATATTCTATCCCAACATGATGACACCATAGAGGAAAACCGAGCCTTACTTGATTATCCTTCTCCACGTAGCTAGTATGACTTCTCTCAAGCTCTTTGGTGAGTCCTCTATTTCAGGGATGATGTTTATGATCTCCTTCGATAGTTCAGGACTATCTCCTTCTATGTATAAATTGACTATAAGGGTGAGCCCAATAGCTTGTCTTGGTCCCCGATAAGTATCTAAGACTTAAGCAGTGTTGTTGGATATTTTGTATTATCCTATGAGCTTTGACTCTCTCTTAAGTCTTGATGTTTATGATATGAAAGTTGTCCTTTAGCTCCGTTTTCCCAATTTTTACTCTATTGTTGTTGTATTCTTTGCTTTCGTGATCAATGATGTATAATGATATAATAAAAGGATTGCTTGGGGTCCCTTTGGGTTCCCCATGCATCGTGTCACATCTAGGTCGTAGGCTTGGGTTATAATAAATGTGGTAATAGAGTAATAGGTTGTTAGATCCTTAGAGTCCAATACACCACATCGATTAGTGTCTTGTTCATGGTTGTGTTGTGCACCACAACTATGAGCAAAGAGGCTATGAGGCATTTAGGAAATGTTTCCCTTCTTCTTACTCTATGTCATGATATAGAAGTTGAGGTAAGGTTTTTCCCCCTAATGACTGTCCTTTGCTGTGCTAAATCATGCTTAACATAAGAGAAAGAAGAGCCTGCACACTTGAGAAGCAACCAGCTAATGGAGAGCGTCAGGATGCTCTCACTTTGCTTGCACAAGTTGTGGTTAATCAAGACAACCAAGGGGACCAAGCTTCTTATGATCCTACATCGGCATCTCGAGTGAGAGATTTATTGAGGATGAATCCCCTAGAATTCCATGGGACAAGGGTGAGTGAGGATCCTCAAGAGTTCATTGATGAGGTTTACAAGATTTTAG
>JAOTQJ010141120.1:14084-37876 GCA_025642045.1 Solanum sejunctum
GAATCCCCTAGAATTCCATGGGACAAGGGTGAGTGAGGATCCTCAAGAGTTCATTGATGAGGTTTACAAGATTTTAGTTATCATGGGTGTGTGTTCAGAGGATAAGGCAGAGTTGGCTACCTACTAACTTAAAGGGGTAGCACAAATATGGTATAATAAATGGAAGGAAGAGAAGGGAGTTAACTGTGTGGTGCTTTGGGAAGAGTTCAATGTGGCTTTACTTAATCGATTCTTCTCTCTTGAGCTTAGGGAAGCTAAATGATGGAATTTTTGAATTTGAGACAAGGGTCTATGAGTGTGAGAGAGTATGCCCTCAAGTTCAACCAACTTTCAAAATATGCTCCATATTTCATGGCCGACTCAAGGTCTAGGATGAATAAATTTGTGATGGGTGTTTTTAACTTGGTGAGTGAAAACTGTCAGTATGCCATGTTGATTAGTGACATAGACTTGTCCCATTTGATGACCTATACCAAACAAATGGAGTAGGAAAAGTTGAGGACGAGGAGGATTCATGAGGCTAAGAGGTCCCATTTTGAGGGAAAGTTCCAAAGCCAAAGGGGTGGACGATTCCACTAAGGCCAAGAGTCTTCTCATGCTTCTAATAGAGGATTCACCAATGACTTGTTAAGGACCCATGGTGTTAGTTTTGTGGTTCGTAATGATCTGTGCCCAAGATGCGGTAAGGGTCATAAGGGTCAATACTTAAAGGACACTAATGCATGTTATGATTGTGGAGACATGGGTCACAAAAAGGTTGATTACCTTAGCCATTGCAAAAAGGAAAGGAGGTTCATCCATAAGGTGCTAGTGCAGTTCCTTTGGGGAGAGGTGGCTGACAAGATAGTGCCTCAATTCTTAGCCAGTTTTATGCTTTACATGGGAGGCAAGGGGTTGATGGGTACCCGACGTTGTTAATGGTATATTGCAAATCTTTGATTTTAATGTGTATGCATTGATTGATCTAGGTGACACGCTTTCTTTTGTTACCCCTTTTATTGCCAAAAAGTTCCATGTTGAGCCTGAATTGTTGCATAAGTCATATGAGGTGTCTATTCCTATTGGTGCATCTGTTGTTGCTAGAAAGGTCTATAGAAATTGTCCTATTTGCATCTTGCATAAAATATTGCCTTGTGATCTTATTGAGTTGGACATCATTGATTTTGATATCATTATTGGGATAGAATGGTTGCATGCATACTATGCCTCTATAGATTGTAGATCTCATATGGTCAAATTCTAATTCCCAAATGAAACTGTCTTTGAGTGGGAGAGTCGTGATATGGTAGTTAAGGGTAGGTTCATCTATTGCATTAAAGCCCATAATTTGACCTCTAAGGGGTGTCTTTATCATCTTGTGAAGGTTAGGGATGTGTAGTCCATAGTCCTTCCTATAGAGTCTAGTTGTAAGTGAGTTTCTTGATGTCTTTTCAAATGACCTTCTCGGTTTTCCTCCCAAAAGGGAAATAGATTTTGGTGTAGACCTCCTCCATAATACTCAACCTATTTCTATTCCCCTTTACTGTATGACCCCAGCGGAGTTAAAGGAGTTGAAGGAACGATTGAGGGACTTGTTGTAGAAGGATTTTATTAGGCCTAGCCAATCACCTTGGGGTGCACTGGTGTTGTTTGTGAAGAAGAAGGATGGGTCATTTAGAAAGTGTATAGACTACGGGTAATGCAACAGGGTCACTATCAAGAATAGGTATCCTTTTTGACCAATTGCAAGGAGCTAGCCACTTCTCTAAGATTAATCTTTGGCCCGGGTATCCTCAAGTAAAGGAGAGGGAGAGGGACATTCCCAAGAAGGCCTTCCAGACTAGGTATAGGCATTATGAATTTGTGATTATGTCTTTTGGGTTGGCCAATGCACCGAGCATCCTCATGGATTTAATGAATAGGGTCTTTAAACCCTATCTTGATTTGTTTGTTATGGTATTCATTCATGATATTTTGATCTATTCTCGTGGTGAGAAGGAACATAGGGCTCATTTGAGGGTTGTGTTGCAAAGATTGAGAGAAGAGAAATTGTATGCTAAATATGATAAGTGTGAATTTTAGTTGAAAAGGTTGCCTTCCTAGGTCACATGGTGTCGGGGGATGGTATTAAAGTGGATCCTAAAAGACGGATGTGATTAGAAATTGGCGTTGACCATTGACCCTATCGGATATTAGGTGCTTCTTGGGCTCTACGAGTTACTATCAGAGATTAGTGAATAGGTTCTCTTCTATTTCTTCTCCCAAGACAAAGTTTACTCAAAAGAAAGCCAAATTATCATGGTCTTATAAGTGCGAAAAGAGTTTCCAAACATGGAAAGATAAGCTTGTGTTCGCACCTATATTATCACTATCGGAAGGGCTAGAGGGATTCATTGTGTATTGTGATGCTTCCAGGGTTGGTTTTGGTAGTGTGTTCATGCAAAATAGTAAGGTCCTAGCCTATGCTTCTAAACAACTCAAAGTGCATGAAAAGAATTACCCTACCCATGTTCTTGAGTTAGCTGTCATTATATTTGCATTAAAGATTTGGAGTCACTACTTGTATGGGGTGCATGTGGATGTGCTCACTAATCATAAGAGCCTCTAATATGTCTTCACTCAAAAAGATCTCAACTTGAGACAAAGACTGTGGCTAGAACTTCTTAAGGACTATGACATGAGAGTGCATTATCATCCTGGTAAGGCTAATGTTATGGCAGATGCTTTGAGTAGTATATCCATGGGTAGCCTAGCTCATGATGATGATGGTGACATAGGGGTGGATAGGGTGGTCCATCGATTGGCTAGATTGGGGTTTAGGTTAGAAGGAGTTAATAATGGGGGTTTTGTTGTTTTTGATGGTTCTAAATCCTCATTGGTTGAGAAGGTGAAATCTAAGCAAAATCTTGACTCCACCTTGTTAGAATTGAAGGCCTTGGAGAAAAATGTGATGGTGGAGATTTTCTTCCAAGGTAGATATGGTGACCTTCGGTACCAAGGTAGGTTGTGTGCGCCTTATGTTGATAGCTTGAAGGAAACAATTCTTGATGAGGCTCATGGTTCTTATTATTCTATTCACCCCGGGTCTACTATGAGGTATAGGGATTTTTTAGAGGTGTATTGGTGGGGAGGTATCAATAAAGACATTTCAAAATTTGTGTCTGATTGCCATAGTTGCCAACAAGCCAAAGACGAACATCAAAGGCCAGGTGGCCTAACCCAAGACATAGAGATTCTTACTTGGAAGTGGGAAAAGATTAATATGAATTTTGTGGTTGGGTTGCCAGACTAGGAAGGGTTTTGATTCCATATGGGTTGTGGTTGATAGGATGACCAAATCGATTCACTTTCTACTGGTTAAGACTACATTTGGGGCTGAAGGTTATACTAGGTTGTATATTCATGACATGGTAAGGTTGAGTGGGGTTACTTTATCAATCATATTGGATCGTGGTGTACAATTCACTTCATACTTTTGGATGTCCTTCCATAGAGGTCTTGGAACTAAGGTAAAACTCAGTACGGCCTTTCACCCTCAAACGGATGGCCAAGCCGAAAGGACTATCCAAACACTTGAGGAGAAGCTTGGGGCTTGTGTATTGGATCTTAAGGGTAGTAGGGATGATCATTTTCTATTAATTGAGTTTGCATACAATAATAGTTATCATTCTAGTATTGATATGGCTCCTTTTGAAGCTCTCTATGGTAGATAGTGTAGATCACCAGTTGGGTGATTTGAGGTTGGAGAGGTGGCTTTGTTAGGATCTGATCTTGTTATGGAGGCACTTGAGAAGGTAAGGACAATTAGAGAAAGACTGAAAATAGCCCAAAGTCGCCAAAAGTCTTAGCCGATATGAGGAGAAGGGATCTTGTATTAGAGGTTGGTGATTGGGTTTATTTGAAGGTATCGCCCATGAAGGGTGTAGTCCATTTTGGTAATAAGGGAAAGTTAAGCCCTAGATATGTGGGTCCTTATAGGGTAATGATAATGGTTGGTAAGGTTGCCTACGAGTAGGATTTGCCTATTGAATGGAATTGGTTCATCCGATCTATCATGTGTCTATGTTGAGGAAGTGTGTGGGTAGTCTGAATTCCATTATGCCTCTTGATGTTGTGGGGGTAGTGGAAGATAACTTTTCACATGAACAGGTTCCAATAGAGATCTTGGATAGGAAAGTGAAGAGGTTGAGGAATAAGGATGTTGCTTTCGTTAAGGTCCTTTGTAGGAACCAACAAGTTGAAAGTGCTACTTGGGAGGCCGAAACAGATATGCGAAAGTGATACCCTTACCTTTTCCACTCCACTCAAGCCTATGGTAATGATATAAATCCTTTATACAATCTCAAGTCTTAAGTTTAGCCCTCATGTCATTGCATACGTTCATATCTAAATTGACAAGTTCATGATGATTATACACTTATATTGAGATTTTTGAAATGATGTTTAAGTGCATTGTTTTATCCTAATGTGGGTTGAAAATTTCATATTTACATCTCTCATATATGTTTCTTTGACATTCAGGGATGAATATTCCTAAGGGGGAGATATTAAAACGACCCCCCAAAGTGCCTGAAATATGCCTCGAAAGTGCACAGAATCATAATTTTCATATATCTCAAAATCTATACACGATATCAAAAATCGACTTTTGTTCTTGTTCAAGGGGTTAAATTTAGTGGGTAATGGATCTAACCCTAATTTTAGAGCAACGAAATCACAATTTCAATTTCCCAAAAATCGAATTCCAAAAAAATTTTCGCGCCCCTGGCGTGATGCTCCAAGGGCGCACATCAGTACAAATTTTGCCCAGCTTTTGTATCTCGGTCCAAGACTTTGGGTCTTGGGCCTAAATGTTCCCATGCATGAAAATGCCTATACTTAGCCTTATTTTACCCTCATATTATTCAAGACATTCCCAAATACTTAGACAATATTTCATCTCAAAATCATTCGGATTCTAAGGCTCTCATTCAAGCTTCAAGTCTCCATCTCTAATCTTCTTCAAGGATTCTCCAAAGTCAAGGTATGTGTATTTCTTTCATCTGTTCCTTTCACCCATGATGCCTAAGCTTCCTTTTACCTAGAATTGCATGATTTAAAGTTGATTCACTTATGGGTCTTAATTATTATGAATTTCACTACACACTACGTTGGAGTTTATGAAATTGTGATAGTTTTAGCATGTTATAAGCTAGGAAACTAAGATCTATTTATGAGATTTGATGAAAGATTTTATTGTATATTGCTTAAGGGTGTTACCAAATATCTATTGATGGTTTTACATTGAATTTTATAGCATGATTCCACTCTTGCATTGTATGATCTTACACTAGCACTACACACCCGCCAAGTGTTTGATAAAATGTTTGAATTGTAATTTCTTGAGGAATTGAATGTCCAATGCATGTCAGACTATCTGATGATGAAATAAATATATGTATATGGTTTTCCCCTATATAGTGCTAGAATATGACCATACCCTACTCGAGGGTTGTGCGTCGGGTAACCATGTCAGGAGGTTTGTACCTTGATAACCATATCGAAGGGTTTGTACCTTAATAACGATGTTGAGGGATTTTTATCTCGATCACCAAGGGTGGTAGGGTGCGACGAGTGACCAACCATGTCGGGGGGTTTGTACATCAGTCACCAAGGGTGGTAGTATGTGACAATCCACTAACTAATTGATGGGGTTTATACCTCAATCACCAAGGATGGTAGGGTACAATAATCCACCAATATGATAGTGGTCGCTTCTTGCACATGTACTATGCCCTATATAAGCATGATTTACTACATACCATCTCACATGCATGACATATTATTATATGCTAATCATTGCCTATGCTTATACATTTCGATTATGTTACTTTTCTCATGTTGTAGTACATCCTACATAGTTCATTCAAAGGAACTAACGTATACTTCATACCTATATTATGTCATCTTGTAGGAACCCGAGCTCCACTTGATCATCCTCCTGCATGTGGCTAGTACAATTCTCTCAAGTGCTTTGGTGAGACCTCCATTTCGGAGATGATGTTTATGATCTCCTACTATGTTTCAAGACCATCTTCTTTTATGTATATGCTAACTATGAGGGTGAGCCCGATAGCTTGTCTTGGCGGCCGCTAAGTATCTAAGTCCTAGAGGTGTTGTTGGACATATTTTGTATTATGCTATGAGCTTCGAATCTCTCTTGACTTTGATGTTTATGATATGGACATTGTCCCTTAGCCCCGTTTTCCCTATTTTTACTCTATAGTTATTGTACTCTAGTTCTTTTGTGACCAAAGATGTGTAATGATATCTTAAGAGGTTTGTTTGGGGTCTCTTCAAGTTTTCCATACGTCGTGTCATGTCTAGGCCCTAGGTTTGGATTGTGACAAACTTGGTATCAAAGCACTAGGTTGTTAGATCCTCGAAATTTAACACACCACATCGATTAGAGTCTTAATCATGGTTGTGTTGTGCACCATATCTATAAGCAAACGGCTTTGAGGCATTTAGGAAATGTTTCCCTTCTTCTAACTATATTTCATTCTATAGAAATTGAGGTAAGGTTTTTCCTAATAATGATTGTCCTATGCTATGCTAGATCATGCCTAACATGAGAGGAAATAGAGCCTGCACACCCAAGAGCAACCAGCTAATGAAGAGCTTTAGGATGCTTTCACTTTACTTGCACAAGTTATGGCTAATCAAGACAATCAAGCGGCCCAATCCCCTCATTCCCCTACACTGACATCTCGAGTGAGAGATTTCTTGAGGATGAATCCCCCATAATTCTATGGGTCAAAGGTGAGAGAGGACCCTCAAGAGTTCATTGATGAGGTTTACAAGATTTTGGCTATCATGGGTGTGAGGTAGGAGGATAAGGTGGAGTTATCGGCCTATCAACTAAAAAGGGGTAGCGTAAATATGGTAAAATCAATGGAAGGAAGAGAAGGGAGTCAACTATGTGGTTCTCTGGGAAGAGTTCAATGTGGCTTTCCTTAATTGATTCTTCCCTCTTTAGCTTAGGGAAGACAAATTACTGGAATTTATGAATTTCAGATAAGGTTCTATGAGTGTAAGCAAGTATAGCCTCAAGTTCAACCAACTTTCAAAATATGCTCCATATTTGATGGCCGACTCAAGGCCTAGGATGAACAAATTTGTGATAGGTGTTTCTGACTTGGTGAGTAAGGAGTTTCGGTCCACCATGTTGATTAGTGATATGGACTTGTCCCATTTGATGGCCTATGCCAAACAAATGGAGGAGGAAAAGTTGAGGTAAAGGAGGAGTCATGAGGCCAAGAGGGCCCATTTTGAGGGAAAGTTCCAAAGCCAAAGGGGTTGTCGGTTCCCTCAAGTCCAAGGGTCTTCTCATGCTTCTAATAAGGGATTTCCAATGACTTCCTGAGGACCCAAGGTAATGGTGTTGTGGTTCCTAATGATGTGTACCAAAGATGCAGTGAGGGTCATAAGGGTCCATGTTTGAAGGACACTAATGCATGTTATGGTTATGGAGAAGTGGGTCACAAAAAGGTTGGTGGCCCTCATGATCGCAACAAGGGTAAGGAGGTTCATCCACAAGGTGCTAATTCGATTACTTTAAGAAGAGATGGCCGATAAGATGGTGCCCCAAGGCATAACCAGTTTTATGATTTGCATGGGAGACAAGGGGCTTATAATGTACCGACGTTATTATCGATATGTTGAAAAACTTTGATTTTGATGTGTATGCATTGATTGATTTGGGTCCCACTCTTTCTTTTGTTACCCCTTTTATTACCAAAAAGTTCTATGTTGAGCCCAAATTGTTGCATGAGTCAGATGAGGTGTCTACCCTGGTGCATTTATTATCTCTAGAAAGGTCTATAAAAATTATCCTATTTGCATCTTGCATAAAATATTGCCTAGTGATCTTGTTGAGTTGGACATAGTTGATTTTGATGTCATTCTTCGGATGGATTGGTTGCATGCATATTATGCATCTATCAATTGTAGAACTCGTAGGGTCAAATTCCAATTTTCAAATGAACCCATCCTTGAATAGGAGAGTCATGATGTGGTGGTCAAAGGTTGGTTCATCTATTGTATTAAAGCCCAAAACTTGATCTTTAAGGGGTGTCTTTATCATCTTTTGAGGGTTAGGGATGTGGAGTCCAAAGTACTTCTCATAAAGTCAATTCTGGTTGTAAATAAGTTTATTGATGTCTTTCCAAATGACTTTCTCAGTGTTCCTCCCAAATGGGAAATAGATTTTGGTATAGACCTTCTCCCCGATACTCAATCCATTTCTATTCCACCTTACTATATGGCCTCGGCGGAGTTAAAGGAGTTGAAGGAACATTTGAGGGACTTGTTGGAGAATGGCTTATTAGGCCTAGCCAATCACCTTGGGGTGCACCGATGTTGTTTGTGAAGAAGAAGGATGGCTCTCTTAGAATATGTATTGGCTACCAGCAACTCAATAGGGTCACTATCAAGAATAGGTATCCTTTTCCAAAGATTGATGATTTGTTTGACCAATTGTAAGTGAGTAGCAACTTCTCTAAGATTGATCTTCAGCCCAAGTATCATCAAGTGAAGGTGAGGGAGTGTGACATTCCCAAGATGGCCTTACGAACTAGGTACGGGCATTATGAATTTGTGCTTATGTCTTTTGGTGGCCAATGCACCAGCCATCCCCATGAATTTAATAAATAAGGTCTTTAAACCCTATCTTGATTCATTTGTTATGGTTTTCATTGATTATATTTTTATCTATTCTCGTGGTGAGGAGGAGCATAGGGCTTATTTGAGGGTTTTGTTGCAAAGATTGAGAGAAGAGAAATTGTATGCTAAATATGAGAAGTGTGAATTTTGGTTGAAAAAAGTTACCTTCCTAGGTCACATGGTGTCAGGGGATGGTATTAAGGTAGATCCTTAAAAGACAGATATAATTAGAAATTAGCCTAGACCATTAACCCCATCGGATATTAGGCATTTCTTGGGCTTTGCGGGTTATTATCAGAGATTAGTGAATAGGTTCTCTTTTATTGCTTCTCCCAAGATAGAGTTTACTCAAACGAAAGCCAAATTATCATGGTCCGATGAGTGTGAAAAAAGTTTCCAAACATTGAAAGATAAGCTTGTGTTGCTCTAATATTATCACTATCGAAAGGGCTAGAGATTCATTATGTATTGTGATGCTTTTTGTGTTGGTTTAGGTTCTGTATTCATGCAAAATGGTAAGGTCCTAGCCTATGATTCTAAACAACTCAAAATGCATTAAACGAATTACCCTACCCATGATCTTCAGTTAGCCATCATTGTATTTGCATTAAAGATTTGGCATCACTACTTGTATGGGGTGCACGTTGATGTGCTCACCAATTATAAGAGCCTCCAATATGTCTTCACTCAAAAAGATCTCAACTTGAGACAAAGAATGTGGCTAGAACTTCTTAAGGACTATGACATGAGTGTGTATTATCATCCCCATAAGGCTAATGTTGTGGCGGATGCTTTAACTTGGGTTTCCATGGGTAGCTTAGATCATATTGATGATAGTGGCATAGGGGTGGCTAAGGAGGTCCATCGATTGGCTAGATCGGAGGTTAGGTTGGAAGGAGTTGATAATGGGGGTGTTGTTGTTATTGATGGTTCTAAATCTTCATTGGTTAAGGAGGTCAAACCTGAGCAAGATCTTGACCCCGCCTTTTTAGAATTGAAGGGCTTGGGTGAAAGATGTGATGGTGGAGGTTTTTTCCCAAGGGAGATATGGTGCACTTGCGTACCAAGGTAGGTTTTGTGTGCCTTATGTTGATAGCTTGAAGGAAAAGATTCTTAATAAGGCTCAGGGTTCTTCTTATTCTATTCATACCGAGTATACTAAGATGATTAGAGATTTGAGAGATTTGTATTGGTGGGGAGGCATGAAGAAATACATTAAAAAATTTATGTTCGGTTGCCATAGTTGCCATAAGTCAAAGTTGAACATCAAAGGCTAGGTAGTCTAACCGTAGACATAGAGATTCCTACTTGGAAGTGGGAAGAGATTAATATAGACTTTGTAGTTGGGTTTCCTAAGATTAGGAAGGGTTTTCATTCCATATGAGTTGCGTTTGATAGGATGACAAAACTGGCTCACTTTCTACTAGTTATGACTACATATGGGTCTGAAGATTATGCTAGGTTGTACATTCATAACTTGGTGAGGTTACATTGTGTTCCTTTAGCCATCATATCAGATTTTGGTGCATAACTCACTTCACACTTTTGGATCCAAAGAGGTCTTAGAACCAAGGTAAAGCTTAGTACGACCTTTCACCCTCAAACGGATAGCCAAGCCAAAAGGACTATCCAAACACTTGAGGACATGCTTAGGTCTTGTGTATTAGATCTCAAGGGTAGTTGGGATGATCATCTTTTGTTGATTGATTTTGTATACAATAATAGCTATCATTCTAGCATAGGTATTGCTCCTTTTGAAGCTCTCTATAGTAGGCGTCGTAGATCACTAGTTGGGTGGTTTGAGGTTAGATAGGTGGCTTTATTAGGAATAGATCTGGTTGTGAAGGCTCCTGAGAAGGTAAGGATGATTAGAGAATGGTTGAAAATAGCCCATAGTTGCCAAAAGTTTTATGCCGATGTGAGGAGAAGGGATCTTGAATTGGAGCTTGTTGATTGGGTTTATTTGAAGGTGTCACCCATGAAGGGTGTAGTCCCTTTTGGTAAGAAGGGAAAGTTACGCCCTAGATATGTGGGTCCTTATAGGGTGATGAGAAGGGTTAATAAGATGGCCTACAAATTGATTCTCCTAGTGAAATGGAATTAGTTCATCTGGTGTTTCAAGTGTCTATGTTTAGTAAGTGTGTAGGTGATCCTAATGTCATTGTGCCTCTTGATGTTGTGAGGTATTGGAAGATAACTTTTCACATGAAGAGGTTCCAGCAGAGATCTTTGATAGAAAAGTTAAGAGGTTGAGGAACAAGGATGTTGCTTCCATTAAGGTCCTTTGGAGGAACCAACAAGTCAAAAGTGCTACTTGGGAGGCCGAAGCGGATATGCGAAAGAGATACACTTATCTTTTCCACTATGCTCAAGCCTATGTATATGATATACTCTATATAAAGTGTTGCATTAGACTATACTCGATCTGGGGGGAACCAAAGCTGGGGTAACCATGTTGGGGTTTTATACTCATCAACCATGCAAGGGGTTTATACTTTGTCACCTTGTTGGTAAGGTATGATTACCATCAACCATGTGAGGGGTTATACCACACAACCACCAAGGGGTTTATACTTTGAATAGCTAGCTTAGCCTCTTGTACACATATGATATCCTATACAAGCATGAGTTACTTAAGCATTGATCATACATGTCATATTGTATATTAGTCCTATTGCTTAATATTATGTATTTTGATTATGATGTCTATCTATTGTTGCATTGCATCCTACATACTTAGTATATTCAATCGTATGAATGCATACTCCATGCCTATGTGATATCACCATATAGAAACCGGTGCCCAAGTTCGTCATCCTCCTCCACATAGCTAGTTCGGAGCTATTCAAGCTAGTTGGTAAGTCCTCCAATTCCGGAACTAGTCTATGTTTCTTCTATTATATATTGAGACATTCATCTTTATTATTTATTTTGACTATGAGGGTAAGCCCGGTTACTTTGTCTTGGCCTCTGCTCTTATCTATGTATTAGAGATATTTGTTGGGCAAGTTAAGTATCTATGATATGAGTCTAACTCTTGTCTTTTGACTATGATATTGTGCAAGCTTTTCCCTTAGCCCCGTTCTTCCAATTATTTTATCTTTGATGCTTCATTTATTGCTTCCATGACAAAGGATGTGTAATGATATTTTATGAGGCTTGCATGGGGTCCCTTTGGGGTCCCCTTGCACCCTGTTACATCTAGGCCCTATTTTGGGTCATGACAAACTTGATATCAGAGTACTAAGTTGATAGATCCTTGGAGTCCAACAAACTGCATTGATTAGAGTCTTATTCATGGTTGTGTTATGCACTACAACTATGAGTAAGAGGCTATGACGCATTCTAGGAAATGTTCCACTTCTTCATGATCCATGTCGTGCGATAGAGTTAGATTCCCTAGGGGTTATTGCTAACCTTTAACCGTTACATTCTAGGATATTTCTCAAGCTACTCAAGGCAGTGATAAAACAAATACAGAGATTTGTGATACTCTATTAAAAGTGGACAAAGCGGTTACGAAATTAGCAACTCACCTCGAACAATAAGTGGGTACTTTTGGAACTTCAAATGGTAAAAGGAGAGATAATATGGCCAAGAGGGACCGTTTTGAACGAAAGCTCCAAAGTCTCAAGGATAGGGATGATGCTATGTGTCCAACATGTGATAAGGCTCATAGGGGCCCATGTTACAAGGGCACCAATGTTTGTTCTGGTTGCGGCAAAGTGGGACATAAGAGGAGGGATTATCCTTGAAAATGCAGTATGAGTAAGGAGGGTGATGAAGGGATGAATCATCTTAGATGCCCAAAGTGTTAGAGGACTCATAGTAGCGCATGTTGGAGGAACACAAGTATATGTTTTGGCTATGGTGAGATAGGCCACAAAATTCCAGTTTGCCCATATGGCTGACCTTAGATCAAGGTGGTCGTGTTGGTCAAGTGACTTTAGGAGGGGATGAGATGCCCCATATTATTATTGATAAGTAAAGTTTTCTTGCCTTTGTTGTGCATGTATCATTAGGCTCAATGTTCTACTATTTCTTCTCTATTATTATGGT
The DNA here is from genome assembly GCA_025642045.1 of Solanum sejunctum. Taxonomy (NCBI): domain Eukaryota; kingdom Viridiplantae; phylum Streptophyta; class Magnoliopsida; order Solanales; family Solanaceae; genus Solanum; species Solanum sejunctum. The sequence continues at coordinate 26,826 of JAOTQJ010141120.1, forward strand.
TGCTAGTGGGGTTTCTCGTGTGCCTAAGGTGTTATGTGGATCTTTGGTGTCTATCCTTTTTAGGGGTATATTATTGCTAGGAGGTTCATAGGTGTTGATCCAGGTTTATATTGCATTAGGTCTTGCTTTGTGGTTTGTTGGAGTGGCATGCTAGATTTGAGTGTCATTATAGGGATGGAATGGGTACATGCATGTAGTGTCTTCATGGATGGTAGGACCCGTAGAGCTAGAACCTGAATCCCTAATGAACCCATCTTGAAGTGGGAGGTTGTCAAGTGGTAGTAAAAGAGGTAGGTATATTTCTTATCTTAGGATACAAATGGGTCTCTAAGGGGTTGCATTTGTCATCTTGTAAGCATGGAGGTGTAAAACCTAAGTTCTTTTGTTATTGAGTTGTTGGTGGAGGTAGATGAGGCCTTGAATGTGGGTAGTGTCCTTTGGTTTGACTAGTGGGCCAATTATGCCTACAAGTCTCATGAATAGGATCTTTTAGAACCTACTCTAATAGGCTTATGGTGGTTTTGCTGATGATATGATGGTTTGTGTAGTACATGTGCGTCTTTTGAGGGTAGTACAGCAAGGTTTAAGGAATAACGTTGGTTGTTAAATAGGAGGAATGGTGATTTTAGTGGTAAGAGGTTGCCTTCCTTGGTTGTGTGATGCCGGATAATGGTATTAAGGTGAACCCTACTAAGACGAAGGTGATTAGAGATTACCCTAGACCTTGACTTCCTTGGGTTAGGACTTCTTGGATCTCAGTAGGCTATAGAATCGGAGTTTCTGAATAAGTTCTCTTCTAATGTTTCCCCTATAACTTAGTTGACCTTAACTAAGGCCAAGGTTGTGACCGATGTTTTGAGTGGGGTGATTTGATAAGTTCGGGAGTTAATATTTCTTGTGTTATTCCTTGGTGCTAGTAGGATTCATATGTATGAGGGTTGATCCTTGATCCCTTCCAATCGAGGACACCCAAAACTATTTTCAAGAAAACCTACATGGATTTTGCTTACTTTAATTTAGAGTTTTGAATATTATAATTCCTAAACTTCTGTTGATGCATGGATAATGTTCATTTGATGATTTTAATGTGATTTAAACCATTATATGAGGACTGACTTTGGGTTTATAAAATTATAAGTATGCATGTCCCTTTTTTGAATTACTTATGCATGAGAGATTACACTATGGATTTAAATGTGGAAGTAATTATATTTTCACTTCAAATTCATATTATAAATATTGATTTTAGATTGGGTCTTAATTATCCATGTCATTCCCTCATTAATCATAGCATATGCATTCATATACATGGATTATTTTTAGAAATTATAATATGGGTTAAGCCCAATTTTATTTTATGGTATGAATTTGACAAAATAATGGTTATGACAATATTGTGATCACACATATGTCTTTGGTTCTTGGCTCATTGAGCATTTGGGGTTCTTACACCATTTTGTGTATGAATGGGCTATTCTTATACATGAATATTATGACTATAAAATTATGATTTTAGCATTTGAGCCTAAGTATAAATTATTATGAATGGTGTTTAGCTTTTAAGCCCAATTGTGTATTGAAATGATTTAGAAAGAAAAATGACTATTGCCTCTTTGAAAGTATGTCTATGTATATTATAAATATTCTTGTGGAATGCTGACTTATTACTGATGGTTTGAGAGAGGGGTCTATGAGGGTTTCCCCATATTCTTGTTACATAGACCTATGTCTTGTGATCTTGGTTGAACTAAGCTTGATGGGTTGGAGGTCTTATAGTAGGTTGGGCCACTTGCATAGTATGCTTCCAATGAGTGTAGAACCCGTAAGGTTGTTATATGATAGTTGAGGATGGTCGATTCATTTGGTCAACTACAATGGGTTAGTCACTTCTCTAAGATTGATCTTTGGTACGTGCTTTGTCCACAAGTAAGGATAAGGGTAGGTGACATCCCTAAGTGTCTTTTCGGACTAGGCGTGAGCATTATTAGTGTTGATGGAACCATAGTATGTTTGTGGTGGTCTCTAGTGATGAGGTATTAATTTGTTAAAGCTTGGGGATCATTTTAGGAGTAGTGTCACGAGCCTTGGGGAATGAGAGGTTGTTTGCTAAATATGATAGGTATGGATTATGGATAGCAAAAAGGTGGTTAGAATTCCTTAAGGATTACGAAATAAGAGTACATTAAGTTTCCCTGATAAGGCTAATGTTGCGGTCGGTGCTCTAGGTAGCCTAGCATGTGTGGTTGATGGGAGCAAGGAGGAGACTAGTAGGGTCCATCAGTTGGTTAGATTGGAAGTTAGGTTAATAGAAGTTGAGCATGGTGGTGTAGCATTCTTGATGGTTCCAAATCTCCTTTGGTGAAGAGGTCTACATTAAGTAAAGCCTTGATTCCGCCTTATTAGAGTTGGAAGTTTTGGGAAAAGAGATGGTAGAGTGGAGGTTATCTCCCAAGGGAGAGATGGTGGTTCGTGGCAATAAGTGGAATAGTTGTATTTAAGGTTGACAATTGAGTTATGACTTTGATGTCCTTTCAGAGAATAGAAAGAGTTGGTAAGGTTCCATATAGATGGGATTTTTCTAGGGATATGATTATGATTTGTTTAGTTCTTCATGTTTCTGGGTTGAGGAGATGTGTTGGTGGCTCTAGTGCTATAGCACTCTTTCAGATTATGGGTGATATGGAGGACAAGTTGGCTTAGTGGAAGGTCCCGGTTAGTTGGTTTGAGGTTGGAGAGGTGGCTTTTTTGGGATCAGATCTAGTTATAGATGCTCTTGAGAATGTTAGGATGATAAGGTAAAGGTTAAGAACAGCACAAAGTCATCAAAATCTTATGCCAATGTGAGGAAAAGAGACTTTGAATTCAAAGTAGGTGATTGGGTTTACTTGATGGTTTCTCTAATGAAAGGTGTGATCCATTTTGGTAAAACAGGATAGTTGAATATAAGATATGTTGGTCCTTATGAGGTCTTAAAAAAGGTTGGCAAGATAGCTTACGAGTTGAAGTTTCCTAGTGAAATGAATTTGATTTATCCAGTATTTCATGTCTCTATGTTGAGGAAATGCATTGGTGATCCTAATGTCATTGTACCTCTTGATGTCGTGGCTGTTATTGAGGATAACTTGACGCATAAGGGGGTTTCGATTCAGATCTTGGATAGGCAAGTAAGAGATTGAGGAACAAAGAGGGGCAGTACCAACAAGTCGAAAGTGCTACATGGGAGACCGAAGTGGACATGCAAAAGTGGTATCCTTATATTTTCCACTCCACTCAATCCTAAGGAGCTAATCCCAAGTCCCCTATGTGATTCCAAGTCTTACATTCCAGCCCCATCTTATTCATATGCATTCATGTTTAAGTTGGCAAGTTTATGATGATTTTACCCTTAAGTTGAGTTTTTGAAAATGGTGTTTTAAATGCAATGTTACATTCTTATTGGAGCATATTTGTTCATGATTACTCTTGTTATGTACGTCTTTTTTACATTCGGGGATGAATGTTTCCAAGGGAAAGATATTGTAATGACCTCGAAAAGTATTTGAAAATTTGCCTCGGAATGGCTGAAATTTAAATTTTCATATATCTCAAAATTTATTTGTTATTTCAAAAAATTGACTTCGTATTCTTATTTAGAGAGTCAAAATTAGGGGGTACAAGGTCTAACCTTGATTTTAGAGCAACCAAATCGAATTATTAATTTTTTAAGAAAGCTGAAAATAATATGTAAGGTGCGCTACTTTCGCGATGCGCCAATGTGTATTTTTGAGTCTATTTTTTGGTGCTCGGACCAAGACTTTTATGTCTTAGGCCTAAATGTTCTCATACGTGTTTTTACCTATACTTAGTCTTATTTCACCCTCATATCATCCTAAACATTCCCCAATACTCACTCAAACCCTTAGTCTTATATTTCTCTCAAGATTCAAGTCTCACACCCTCACCCCAAGCTAAGGTTCTCCTTCAAAGATCTTCTTCAAGCTTCGAGTCTCCATCTTCAATCTCTTTCAAGGGTTCTCCAAAGCTAAGGTATGTGGGTTTTTTCATGGGTTCCTTTCACCCATGATACCTAAGCCTCTTTTTTCTCAAATTACATGATGTGAAGTTGATTTACAAATGGGTCTTGCATATTATGAAATTCAGTGCACACTATGTTAAAGCTATGTAAAGTTGTGATTGTTTTGATATGTTTTATGCTATAAATCTTGGATCTATTACAAAATTTAATAAGGGGTTTTGATGTATATGTCTTGAGGCTATTGCAAGGTGTTGATTGATGATTTTATAATGAGTTTTCTTGCATGATTTCATCTATAATTTGCATGGTTTTATACTACCACTCCATACCCTCTAAGTGTTTCATAAAATGTCCAGATGTGGTTTATTGAAAAGTTGAAGGTCCAAACCATGAGATATGATATAAATAACTATTTGATAATGGAATAAGCTTATGTATATAATATACTCTATATAAAGTATTGGATTAGACCATACCCGATCCGGGGGGGACAAGAGCCCGAGTAACCATGTTGGGGGTTTATACTCATCAACCATAAGAGGGGTTTATACTTTGTCAACTTGTTGGTAAGGTGTGATTACCATCAACCATGTGAGAGGTTTATACCACACAACCACCAAGGGGTTTATACCTTGAATAGCTAGCTTGGTCTCTTTTACACATATGATATCCTATACGAGTATGAGTTACTTAAGTATGTTTTACTTAAGCATTGATCATATATGTCATATTGTATATTATGCCAATTGCTTAATATTATGCATTTTGATTATGATGTTTATCTATTATTGCATTGCATCCTACATACTTAGTACATTCAAACGTATTAATTCATACTCTATGCTACATAAGGTCACCATGTAGGAACTGGTGCGCAAGTTGATCATCATCCTCCACGTGTCTAGTTCGATGTTATTCAAGCTAGTTGGTGAGTCCTCCACTTCGGGGACCTAGTCTATGTTTCTTCTATTATGTATTGAGACATTCATCTTTACTGTTTATTTTGACTATAAAGGTGAGCCCAGTTAGTTTGTCTTGGCCCTTGCTCTTATCTATGTACTATAGGTGTTTGTTGTCACGTTAAGTATCTATGATATGACTTTTACTCTTGTATTTTGACCATGATATTGTGCAAGCTTTTTTCTTAACTTAGTTTTCCCTATTCTTTTATCTTTGATGCTTGATTTATTGCTTTTACGACCAAGTATGTGTAATGATGCTTTATGAGGCTTGGTTGGGGTCCCTTCTGGTTCCCCTTGTGTCGTGTCACGTCTAGGCCCTATTTTGGGTCATGACAAGGAAGATGGTGCCCTTAGGTACAAAGGTAGGTTATGTGTACCTTATGTTGATGGTTTAAGGGAGGGAATGCTTGATGAGGCCTATAACTCTTGTTATTCTATCCACCCTGGTTCCACCAAAATATATAGAGACTTAAGAGATGTGTATTGGCGGGAAGCTACAAATAGGGACATTGCCAAATTCATTTCCAATTGTCGTGGTTGTCAACAAGTCAAAGTCAAGTATCAAAGGCCTGATGGCTAACCCAAGACATTAAGATCCCTACTTGAAAGTGGGAAGAGATAAATATGGATTTTGTGTTTAGGTTGTCCAAGACTAGAAAGGGTTTTGATTTCATTTGGGTTGTGGTTGATAGAATGAATAAATTGGCTCACTTTCTACCGGTTAAGACGACATATGGGGCTAAAGATATACAAGGTTGTATATCAATGACTTGGTGAGGTTTCATGGGGTTCCTTTGTTCATCAAATTGGATCGTGGGGTACAATTCACTTAACACTTTTGGAGGCTCTTTCAAAGGGGTATTGGTACTAGAGTTAAGCTTTCTATGGCCTTCCACCATCATACAGATGGCCAAGTCGAGAGGAACATCCAAAACCTTGAGGATATGCTTAGAGCATATGTGTTGGAGCTTAAAGGTAGTTGAGATGATCATCTTCCATTGATTGAGTTTTTCTACAATAATAGCTATCATTCTAGTATTGATATGGCTACATTTGAGGCTCTTTATAGGAGGCATTGCAGATCACCAATTGGTAGTTTTGCGGTTGCTATGGTAGCGTTGTTGGGACCAGATTTGGTTATGAAGGCTCTTGAGAAGGTTAGGAGGATTAGACAAAGGTTACCGACAACCCAATGTCGCCAAAAGTCCTATGCCAATGTAAAGAGAAGGGATCTTGAATTCCAAGTTGGTGATTCGGTTTACTTGAAGGTGTCACCCATTTTATGAAGGGTGTGGTCCATTTTGGTAAGAAAGGCAAGTTGATTCTAAGATATGTGGGTACTTATAGGAGGATAAGAAAGGTTAGCAAGGTAGCGTATGAGTTTGAATTGCCTAGGGAAATAGATTTGGTTCATCCAGTTTTCATGTGTCCATGTTGAGGAAATATGTAGGTGATCCGAATGTCATTGTGCCTCTTGATGTTGTAGGTATTGTGGAGGATAACTTGTGTCCTTTGGAGTAATCAACAAGTTGAGAGTGCTACTTGGGAGGCCGAAGCGAACATGCAAAAAGGGTATCCTTATCTTTTCCACTTAGCTCAAGCCTAAGGTATTGATTTAAGTCTTTATGTGATCTCAAGTTTTTAGTCAGCCCTCATATCATTGCATATATTCATGTTTAAATTGATTAAGTTCATGATGATTTTACACTTATGATGAGATTTTAAAATGATGTTTAAGGGCATTATTACATTCCTATGTGGGTTGAAATAGTCATATTTATGTCTCTCATATACGTTTCTTTGACATTCGAAGACGAATGTTCCCAAGAGGGAGATACTGAAACGACTCCAAAAAGTATCTAAAAATGTATCTCGAAAGTGACCAAAATTATAATTTCTATATATCTTAAAATTCGTACACGATATCAAAAATCTAACTTCATATTCTTGTTCAGGTGTCATTTTAAGTGGACAATGGGTCTACCTCGATTTAAGAGCAAATGATTAGCAATTTTGATTTTCCAAAAATGTAAATTCCAGTGAGATTTATGCGCCTATGGCGCGACGCGACTAGGGCGTGCAGATGAAAAAATCTTATTTTTGTGATAGGTCCGTGACGCGGACCTATATATTTTCCTGCCCAATTATTTTTGTGCGTTCTAGGACTTTTGGATCTTGGGCCTAAGTATTCTCAAATGTGAAAATACCTATACTTAGCTATTTTTCACCCGCATACTATTGTAAACATTTCCCAATACTCATTCAAACACTTAACCAAATATTTTACTCGTAAACTCAAGTCTCAAAACCCTCTCCAAATCTAAGAATTTCCTCTCAAGCATCAAGTCTCTATCCTCAATCTTCATCAAGTTCATCTCCGAAACTAAGGTATGTGGCTTATTTCATGGGTTTCTTTCACCCATGATACCCAAGCTCTATTTACTCAAAATTGCATTATTTAAAGTTGATTTTTTCATGGGTTTTATCTATTATAAAAATTATTGTACACTATGTTAGAGTTCATGAAATTGTGACTATTTTACCATGTTTTGAGCTATGAATCTAAGGTCTATTGTAAGATTTGATGAAGGGTCTTGATGTATCTTGCTTGAGGGTGTTACCAAGTATCTATTGAAGGTTTTACATTGAATTTACTAGCATGATTTCACTCTTTACTTGCATTGTTTTACACTAGCACTACACACCCTCTAAGTGTTTGATAAAATGTCCAATTATGGCTTACTGAGGAGTTGAGGGCTCAATGCTTGTCTTATGAGTTGAATAATTATATGATGATGAAATAATGATAGAATGATGATGAAATGATGATGAAATGCATATATGTCTATGATGATAGAATGATGATGAAATGATGATGATATTTGTCTATGATGATAGAATAATGATGAAATGAGAATAGAATGATGATGAAATGATGATTAAATGTATGGATGGATATGATGACTATATGACGATGAGATAGATTAATGTATGAATGAAATTATTCGATATAGTGTTGGCTTGTGACCAAGCCCTATTCGGGGGTCGTGCGCCAGGTAACCGTGTCAAGAGGTTTGTACCTTGGTAACCTATCGGGGGGTTTATACTCTGGTTATCACGAGTGGTAGGATGCGGCTATCCATCAACCTTGTTGGGGGTTTGTACCCATCAACCTATCGGGGGGTTTGTACTCCAGTCAACACGGGTGGTAAGGTGCGAGTATCTATCAACCATGTTGGGGGTTTATACCTATCAACCCGTTGGGGAGTTTGTACCTCAATAACCTCATGAAGGGATTCGTACCTCATGCGCCTCTCCAAGCGGGTGCTAGGTCGTGGATTGCACTAAGAAATAGTCACTCCCTCCACATATATTACGTTCTATGAAAGTATAATTTGATTAAAGAATCTTTCATTCATGATATATTGACATATGCTCATCTATTGTCTAATTAAGTATTTCGATTATGATGCCTATTTATTGTTGCATTGCATCCTACACACTTAGTATATTCAGATGTACTAACGCATACTCTATGCATACGTGATGTCACCAGGTAGGAACCGGTGTACCACTTGATCATCATCATCCTCCACGTGGCTAGTACGACTTCTATCAAGTTTGTTGGTGAGTCCTCCATTCTGGGGATGTTACTTATGATCTCTTGCTATGTATTAAGACTTTCTGTCTTGACTTATGTATTGACTATGAGGGTGAGTCCAGTTGCTTGTCTTGGACCCCGCTCTTATCTATGTAGTAAAGGTGTTGTTGGACATGCATGTATCTATGCTATGAGCTTTGACTCTATTGACTCTTATTGTTTATGATATGGAAGTTTACCCTTTAGTCTCAATTTCCCCTTGTTTATGCTTATTTCCTTAATGTCATATTTTATTGCTTCCGCAACCAAGGATGTATAATGATATGCTACGAGACTTGCTTTGGGTTCATTTGGGTTCCCCATTCGCCGGTCATGTCTAGGCCCTAGGCTTGTGTCGTGAAAAATCTAGTCTCGAATTTTCTATCAAAGATTGAGAAAATGCGTCATGCGCATGATTCCATTCTAATGGTATTTCGATAATTTTACCATGTGTTACTGATAACTTCTTTACTTATTCTTTTAGTTTTATTACTTTCTAAATATAAATCTTCATCTTATTCATATAATTACGCATCAAAATAATATTATATTTATTGCCTCTAATCATTGTTGAAGTTTTGGATTCATGATTTGAGGTTGAACCTAGCATCATCTTTGACAATTTGAGCTCATGCATGCTTGTTGTGGATTTATCATATTTACTTACTCCTTCATCACTTCAAGATCACCCAAAATTAAAAATCCTAACTTAAGAATAAATGTCATGTTACAAAACCTTTATCATAAAAAATGGGCTGAAGAAAAGAAAAAACACTAAAGTCTAGAAAGTGATATTTCCTAAGTATAATACATAATTTTGTGAAACTATTGATTATTAAATATGAACGAATATACATAATCATTGATCAATTATATTCAACATTATTTGAAACGCAAAAAAATTATAACAATCACGTCTGAAAAGTAAGCAATTGGAAGCGTGATGTCTTAACCAAATGAATAATTAATCACAACCATTCATTAAGATCATAATCACGAACATGAAATATTTATTTTGATGTTAATATAATTACTTATAATAAATTAACAAAAAAAAGGTAGAATTTAATTTTCAACTCTACCTTCTTCCGATAGCTTTGGTAGTTGACTAGATCATATTTAGCAAAAAGGAAAAAGAAACTGTCAAGATCCATAAATGAATAAATAATGGACAAATAAAAATCTGACTCCAAAAGGCAAAAGTAAAACATTTTTCTAAAAAAGATTTGCTTAATATTTACCTGTGGCAATAGGTGATTAGCAGTTGATGCTTAGGCTAATTGATGAGACCTACTCGTAGAAGAGAAGAGATATTTTCAAATGAGTATTATTTTTCTTTTTCTATTATATATATATATATATAAAGAATCCTAAAATTAATTAATAGAAATCTAAAGTGATCAAAATTTTACCTAAAATAGTTAGAATTAATCGTTAGTTATTACTATTATTTTGCTATAAATATGTCATATTAAATAACTCAAATATAAGGAAAAAATAATTTATCATATTTAAATGGTTTCAAAGTCTTAATATGAGAGAAATAATGAAATTGCTATTTTAAATATTGAGAAATAGCACATGACTATTTTTTTAAAGCGAAGTCTTAATAAAATATATTTTATTTTTTCCATCAAGAAAATAGTTGTTATAATATATTTTTGATGTAGTAGTACATATTTTATTTTAGTGTTCAAAATATTAGAACTTTTATGAATTTTATCAAGAAAAGTTTTAATTGATAGTACTAAATATTATGAATTTTTACATCTTAATAAGTAAAAGATTTAATAATCATAAATTTAATTAATTTTAAAGTCTTAAATATTAAGATAATAATTAAATACTTGATTATTTATCATCAACATCAAAGACTCTTTCTTTTGTTGATTCAAATTTTTATATTACTTTATCAAAGATTTTAAATACTTTATATTTGATTTTTACTTGGACTTGCCTTTAATTTTATTAGTTCACAGTTCAAATACAAGACTTTCTACCAAATTCAATGCCTGTTTAATCCTCCTAATATGACAAAAAACAATTAGTTTTGACATTCTATATATTAAGAGAATAATTAAATGACAATGATCGAAGAAAAATGGAGAAAAAACAATTTTTTTGTAAAGCAAAATTTTTAATAAAGGATAAAAAATTTAAACAATATTTTTAAAAGTCTTCATACTTTTAATATAATATAGATAAATTAATATTTAGACATTAATTAAATGCAAATAAATGAGATCACCCAAACAACCTCATATTGAATTATTCTCTGCGGTTCATTTTATATGTCACCTTTTATAATTTTAATTGCATTAAAAAGGGTGATTTTATTATTTTATTCTTATCTAATGTATATTAATTAGTTTTTAAATTTTTTTAGTTGATCCAAAATATTCTTTTCAAGCTCCTTAATGCTAAAAAATAAACT
>JAOTQJ010141139.1:0-85307 GCA_025642045.1 Solanum sejunctum
AATTGAAGAACAAAAATAAACACTACACTAAGAATGCTAGAATATAACTAAATTAAGGTACAACTTAAGAATTGTGTTCCCCATGATTCATTGACTCAATTGCCCTAGGCAATATGACTCTAATTAGGATATTGCATGCAGGATGATAACTTAGGTTCTTCCATCCCTTTTGTGAAGGTAAAGGTCGAATTTCACATATGTTTGGTCAGAAACAATGGTGTTCTAACTAACTATTACCCAATGTCCTAATCAACCTCCCCTTGCTCAGGTTTGGTTGATTAGATGAGAACACATCAATCGAATCCTCTCATCTACTACCCTTTTCCCATACGTCACTACCTTGATTGGGATCGTGATAGCAGGTGGTTTTTAGTGTTGGCCACGACCAAGCAATATTCAAAATGAAAGGAAGTAAACAATACATGCAAATATCCATTCAAAGAAATGCATAAAATTTAGGTCATTTCAAGTTAACTCCTCACGGTTCCCACAACCTCAAGTCATGGGTGATTACCTACTCATGGCTAAGGTAAAATCACCAACAATGAATATGAAAAACATGATTGAGAGATTACCTAAAAATAATGAAGAACAACACCTCTTTGATTTTAAAACCACAAGCTTGGACTAATGGAAGTTGAGTACAATGTGACTTCAAATCCCCCAAAATGGGTTGTCGAAATGAAATACTAAAATCTACCCTAAAACCTAGAAAAGTTCCCCAAAAAGATTCAAAGTATCTTCCAAATCTGTGGAATGTCGAATTTTTCTATTTTAAAAACCCTAACATAAATTAAATAAAAAATACAGCTAGCAGCAGTTACATCTCGTAGGATGACCTAGAAGTCATAATCAAGCTTTTGTAGTTAGCTACTGGCACGCTGGACTTGACTGCTATGATCCATTGGTATGAGTCATGGTATGCTCTATGACTTGTAGTGTTTTCTCATAGTCCTGAGTTACATTTCTTAGTCTAAACTTTTGGCACACTATTTCTTATTACGAGACACCTACTATGAGTTGTAGTGAGACTTACAACTCATAGGTTAGACTCGTATATCTGACTTTCACATTGCAATTTCTTAATTTTGCTCACTGTTTCTTGCTACGAGGGCACCCTATGACTCATAGCTTGGGATGCATTCGTAGATGGCTCATATGTCCTGTACTTCAGCAAAATCTACAATTTTCTCCCAAAATCATGCCAACCTATATTTTATATAAGAACAACACATAAATACATAAAAACCATAAAAAGCCTCATTAAGACATTGCAAAATCCCTTGTTTTAGGCATCAAATATACTGCATGTTGATACCACATCAACTCCCTCAACTTAGAACTATTTCTTGTCCTCAAGCAATGACTCAAATTAAGTAGACAATGAGAAATACATAGGAACTATCCTAATGGCATACACATCACCTAACTACAATTCAGGTACCAAACTCTGATTTTCAAACCTGATTGCAAAGATACCAAGCCGACCAAAACATAATGATGGATCTGACAATCAAACTATGATAAGTGAAGTATTATCGTCAATCCACAATCACTGAAAAATTCACATGTCAATCATGCAATGCAAATGCCCTTACAGAAAAAAAAGTCCCTATATTAAACTCAAAAAACAATCAAAGTTTAGGGACTATGCAAGCATTCTCACTCTCACAAATGAAGTTCATGCATGATAACCAACACCATAGAGTTGCCCCTCTACTTATACTCTAGACTATTGACTAGTTGAACTAAGATCACTTTAGGACTTCATAGGCTTGTAACATAGGCTTATGAGCCTTTGGTATGACATTTTAGACAAGTAGTGACTAAAATCTATCCTTGAACCACATTTTTCAACACTTTTACCTTTATAACTCAACTATTTTCATTATATTCTCCCCAATTCTTCCTTTTCAAGCTTTTTCTGAGTGATTTCTTTCCCTTTTTCAGATATGCCTTATGTTTGAACTCATTTTGCTATTCTTTTCAATCTAAGGCACTTTTCTTTTCTTTTTTCTCTCATTCGACACATGATTTTTTTTCTTTCTTTCCTTCTTCATAACTAACTACCTCATGTTCATTACTTTACCACAACAAAGGCCACCCTTAAGTTAGCCTTTTAGCCTAAGGTGAAGTACACAATATCCATTTCTTAAACCAAGGCTACTTTTGGTAGCCACCCTCAAGTTAAGCTTTTTGCCTCAATCAAGGATCACTTGTTCAAGGATAGACTAGAACCAATATCAAGGTATTTCACATAACAAGGTTAGGCTAGTAGATTTCAATAAAGAATAGATACATGTAAAGCTCAAACATTTGGAAAAAGGTGGATAGGTTATTTAGGTAAAAGTGGACTCACTAAATGAATAATGGCTTAAGATCCTTTCCTAATCAACAATCTCCCCAGTCCAATCTTAGAGAAACAAGGCAAGCTCTAAGTAAGTGCACAATACGTGAATATGATAAAATAGTTTCTCACACACATGACATCACATACACAATCAACATGTACTCACACATCATGCTTCATGCATCAACTTGCCTCCTCTTTATCAGAGCAAACATTGCAAAATAATCAAATGCAAGATTGGAATGGTGACAATTTTCGAAACACTCATAAAATCATTCAAGATTATGCACATGCCAAAGATAATAGTTTCTATGAAACAACCGCCAAAAGTGCTCGCAAATGTGCATCAGAAGTGTCTGGAATCATAATTTTCATGTATTTAAATATCCATCCATTATTTCAAAAACTAAATTTATATTCTTGTTCAAGGGAAAAAATTGAGTGAAAAATGGGTCTAATCCAAATTTTAGAGCAACCGTATCAAAATCCAAAAATCGCAAAAACATGATTTAGGAGGGTCAGCTTTAAAGACGCATTTCTCTTAGCACACAAAGAATTTGGTGGCCTAGAACCTATAAAATTAAATCTCTTTGAAAAAGCTTTCCAATGCACCTGGTTTCACCTCATTCTGAGTTTGGAAGAAGAATACATACCCATTTTTGTGGAGTACATTTGTGTAGAAATGCAAATTCTAGTGAGTAATCCGCATTGCAGAACATTGTTATTTTGTTCCTTTTTTTTTACTTCGGTCCGAGACTTTCAAGTCTTGGTCTTAAGGGTTCCCATACTTGAAAATACCCATACTTAACATTATTTTACCCTCATATCATCCTCAACATTCCCCAATACTCACTTAAACACTTAGACTAGTATTTCTCTCAAGATTCAAGTCCCAAATCTCAAGACCAATCTTAAGGATTTCATTCAAGCTTCAAGTCTCCATCTCCAATCTTCATTAGCTGCACCTCTAAAGCTAAGGTATGTGGGTTTCTTTCGTTGGTTCCTTTTGCCCATGATACCCAAGTCTTTTTTTACAGAAATTGTATGATTTAAAGTTGATTTACAAATGGTTCTTGCTTATTATGAAATTCACTTCACACTATGTTAAAGCTATGTGAAATTGTGATTGTTTTGCAATGTTTTGAGCTATAAATCTTCGATCTATTGTAAGATTTGTGGAGGAGTTTTGATGTATATTTCTTGAGGGTGTTACAAGGTATTGATTGATAGTTTTACAATGAATTTTCTTTCATGATTCCATCTCTATATTTCATGCTTTGGTACCAGCATTACATACTCTCTAAGTATTTGATAAAATATCAGATGTGGGTTCTTGAGGAGTTGAAGGTCCAAAGCATGAGATATGATAGGAATGACTATTTGATGATGAAATGATTATATATATGATATAATCTATATAAAATATTGCATTACACCATACCCATTCCAAGGGGATAAGAGCCCGGGTAACTCAGATGGGGGTTTGTACTCATTAACCATGTGATGGGCTTGTACTTTGCCACCGTTGTGATAAGCTTTGATTATCATCAACCATGTGAGGTTTTCATATTGCACAACTAGGGTGATGGGGTTACACCATTATCAACCACCAATGAGTTTGTACCTTGAAAATCTAGCTTGGTCTCTTCCACATATATAATATCCTATATGAGAATGAGATACTTAAGCACGTTTTACTTATGAATTAATCATACATGCCATAACATTATATTATGCCTATTTCCTAGTGTTATGCATTTTGATTATGATGCTTATCTCTTGTTGCATTGCATCCTACTTACTAAGTACATTCAAACATACTAACACATACTCTTGCCTACATGATATCACCATGTAGGGATCGAAGCCCAAGTTGATCATCTTTCTAATTCACGTGGCTAGTTAGATACTACTCAAGCTAGTTGGTGAGACCTCCACTTTGGGGACCTTAGAGTATGTTTCCTTTATTATGTATTGAGATACTCTTCTTTATTTTTTATCTTGACTATGAAGGTGAGCTTAGTTGCTTTGTCTAGGCCCCCTCTCTTATTTATGTAGTATAGGTATTGTTTGATATACTATGTATCTATGATATGAGCCTTGACTCCTTTATCTCTTTATTATGATGCTATGCAAGCCTTTTCCCTTAGTCCCTTGCCTTTGTTTTCTAAACTTTTACATATTACTTAAGTATTAATCTCTCTTTCTTAGTCTAAATTACCCTTACTTATGTCTCTTATATTGTTTTACATTGCTTCCATGACCAAGGGTGTGTAATGATATCCTATGAGGCTCATTTGCTGTTACTCCGGGTTCTCCATTTGCCGGTCATGTCTAGTCACTAGGCTTAGGTCATGACAAAGATGGTATCAGAGTGCTAGGTTAATAGATCCTTAGAGTCCAACACACTGCATCGATTAGAGTCTTATTCATGGTTGTGTTGTGCTCCACAACTATGAGTAGGTGGCTATGAGTTATTTTAGGAATTTTTTTACTTTTTTATGATCCATGTCATGCGATAGAGTTAGGTCCCCTAGAGCTTATTGCTAACCTTTAACTGTTACATTTCAGGATATGTCTCAAGTTACTCAAGATGGCGATATATCAAATGCAGAGGTTTGTAATGCTCTATGGATAATGGCCAACGCAGTGACAACATTGGCAACCCAGCTCGATCAACAAGTGAGTGCTCCTGTGACTTCAAATGGTAAGTGGAAGGGTAGTGAAGCCAAGAGGGCCCATGTTGAGGTTAAGTTTTAGAGTCCCAAAGATAGAAGTCTTATGGTGCATATGCTAGGTGCCCATGGTGTGGTAGATGCCATGATGGCCTATGCTTAAAAGGTACTAATGCCTGTTATAGTTGTGGTGAGATGGGTCATACGAAGAAAGAGTGGCCTCATAAGCATAAAAGGGGTAAAAAAGGTGATAAGGAGATGGTAAGGGAGACCAATGCTTATTATGTATATAATAAAGTGGGTCAAAATCTAGTGGATTGTCCATATGTTCGAGGAAAGTGTAAGGGTGGTCGAATTTGGATCGAGATAGTCATGTTGATCAAGTAGATCAAGGACCGGATGAAGTGCCCAATTCTATTACCGGTATGTTGAAGTTTCTATGGCTTTGTTGTGTATGCATTATTAGGCCTTGTGTGCCATTATTTCTTCTCTATTCTTGTTGGTTGCTAGTAGGTCTTTTTGTGTCCAAGTTGGGTGGATCTTTGGTGTTTATCCTTTTGTTGGGTATATTGTTGCTAGAAGGCTTATAGGTATTGATCCGGGGTTGTATTGCATTAGGTCTTCCTTTGTGGCTTGCTGGAGTTGACATGGTGAATTTTGATGTCAACATAGCTATGGAATGGTTGCATGCATGTTATGTTTTCATGGGTAGTAGGACCCATCCTTGAGTGGGAGGTTGTCAAATGGTAGTAAGGGAGGTAGCTCCATTTCATGTCTTAAGGTACAATTGGTCTCTAAGGGGTTGCATTTATTATCTTGTGAGAATTGGAGCGGTTGACCTTAAATTGTTTTGTTTATAGAATTGTTGTTAGTGGTAGATGAGTCCTTGAATGTCCATTATTGATTTTAGAATTTAGGGCGGTATCCTTTGTTTGTACTAGCGCACCGGCTACGCCTATAAGTTTCATGAATAAGATCTTCTAGACCCTACTCTAATAGGCTTATCGTGGTTTTGGTGATGATATGATGGTTCATTTCCTTGATGAAGTAGTGCATATGAGTCATTTGAGGGTAGTGCTACAAAGTTTAAGGAACAAGGTTGGATGCTATATAGGAGAAATGGGGATTTTGGTTGTAAGAGGTTGCCTTCCTAGGTCATATGGTGTCAGTAATGGTATTAAGGTGGATCCTAGTAAGAAAAAGGTGAATACAGATTGGCCTAGACCTTTGAACCCATCGGGTATTATGAGCTTTTTTAGTTTAGCAGACTAATACCAGAGGTTATGAATAGGTTATCTTCTATTAGTTCTTTTACGACTTAGTTAACCCTAAGTAAGGCCAATGCTATGACTGATGTGTTGAGTAGGGTGAATTGATAGGTCTTAGGGCTGCTCTCTCTTGTGTTATTCCTTTTTCTAAGCAAGATTTAGGTGCGATGGTTGCATGAGTCTATTGTGGCTAGTAGGGGTCTATAAGGGTTGCTCCATGTTCTTCTTGCATAGAGTCTTATCTTGTGATCTTGGTTGACCTTAGCTTGATAGGTTGGAGGTCTTGAGGTGGTTTGTCTTCTTGCATAGCATGCTTCCAATGAATGTAGAACTCTTAAGGTTGTAGCATGATGGTTGAGCATGGTTAATCGATTTGGAAAACTACAATGGGTTAGTTGCTTCTTTAAGGTTGATTTGAGATTCAAGTTTTGTTCTCAAGTGTAGAGGAGGGAACGTGATATCCCTAAATGTCGTTTTGAACTAGGATTGATCATTTTGAATGTTGGTAGAGTTTTTTGGTTGTCTTATGCACCGATAGTGGTTGTGGGTTTCTTGAATAGGGTCTTAAAAACCTACCATGATCTATTTCTTGTGGTCTCTAGTGATGATGTATTGATTTCTTTAGAGCTTGTAAATCGTTTAGGGGTAGTGTTTTAAGTCTTGGAGGATAAGAGATGTTTGCTTAATATGACAGGTGTGCATTGTGGATAGCAAGAAGGTTGTTAGAATTCTTTAAGGATTATGAAATGAATGTGCATTATTTTTTCCTGGTAAGGCTAATGTTGTAGTCGCAGCTCTAGGTAGCCTAGCATGTGTTGATGATAGTGGCAAAGAGGAGATTAGTGGGGTTCATCGATTGGTTAGATTGGAAGTTAGCTTGAGGGAAGTTGAGCATGGTGGTATAGCATTCTTGATGGTTCCAAATCTTCTTTGGTTAAGAAGGTTAGATTAAGCAAGGCCTTGATTCCGCCTTATTAGAGTTGGAAGTTTTGGGTGGAAAGATGGTATAACGGAGGCAGTCTCCCAAAGGGGAGATGGTAGTTCGTGGAGACAAGTAGGATAGGTGTGGTTAAGGTTGACAAATGAGTTATGGTTGTGAGTCCTTATAGGATGAAGAGAGAAGTTGGTAAGGTTGCATAATTTTGCGGATTGCCTATGTATAGGGGTTTGATTAGTCCAGTTATTCATGCTTCTAGGTTGATGGGATGTTTTAGTGACTCTAGTGCTATAGAACTCTTTGAGATTGTGGGTGATATAGAGGATAAGTTGGCTTAGGGGAAGGCCCTGGTGGAGGTGTTGGATGGATGAGTGGAGAAGTTGATTAATGAGGATCTGGTGTTCATTAAGGCCCTCTAGAAAGGATCATCTAGTCAGGGGTGTCTTCAAGGAAGTTGAAGTGGTCTTATGGGAGCGATATTCGTATATCATTCACTCTAATCAAGCCTAAGATAGCAACTTATTCCTTCATGTGATTCCAAGTCCTATGTTTTAGCCCCTATGTCATTCATATGCATTCATGTTTAAATTGACAAGTTTATGATGATTTTACACTTATGTTGAGATTTTGAAAATGGTATTTTAAATGTATTGTTGCATTCTTCTTGCGCCTGATTTGTTTATAATCACTCTTGTCCGGTATGTTTCTTTTCTTTTCGGGGATGAATGTTGCCAAGGGGGAGATATTGAAACGACCCTAAAATGTGCCCAAAAATGTTCCTCGGATGTGCCCTGAATCGTAATTTTCATGAATCTAAAACTCTATTTTTTATTTCGGAAATCTAACTTCATATTCTTGTTCAGTGGCAAAATTGAGTGAGGAATGTGTCTAACCTAAATTATAGAGCAACCGTATCAAAATCCAAAAATCGCGAAAATGTGATTTAGGAGAGTCAATTTTAAAGGGGAATATCTTTTAGCACATAATGAACTAGGTGGCCCACGACCCATCAAATTAAAGTTCTTTGAATTAACTTTCCAACTCACTTGATATCACCTGATTCCATATTTGGATGAATAATATATGCCTATTTTCATAGAACTCATTTGTGCAAAAATATAAATTCCAGTGAGTAATCCACGTCGCAGATATTTTGGTCCTTTTTTTTTCCTTCGGTCCAAGATATTCAAGTCTTTGGCCTAAGGGTTTCTATGCTTAAAAGTACCTATACTTATCCTTGTTTCACCTTCATATCATTCTAAACAGTCCCCAATACTCACTCAAACACTTAGACTAGTATTTCTCTCAAGATTCAAGTCCCAAAACTCAAGACCAATCTTAAGGATTTCATCAAGGATTTCATTCAAGCTTCAAATCACCATCTCCAATCTTTATCAAGTTTATCTCCAAAGCTAAGGTATGGAGGATTCTTTCATCGGTTCCTTTCCATTATACCCAAGCCTCCTTTTACTCAAATTGTATGATTTAAAGTTGATTTACAAATGAGTCTTGCTTATTGTGAAATTCACTGCACAGTATGTTTAAGCTATGTGAAATTGTGACTATTTTGCCATATTTTGATGTATACTGTTTGAGGGTATTGCAAGGTGTTGATTGATGGTTTTAAAATGGATTTTCTTGCATGATTTTATCTCTATATTTCATTATTTTATACTAGCATTACATACCCTCTAAGTGTTTGAAAAAATGTCCGAATGCAGGTTCTTGAGGAGTTGAAGGTCTAAAGCATGAGATATGATACGAATGACTATATAATGATTAAATGAGCTTATGTCTATGATATACTCTATCTAAAGTATTGTATTAGACCATAACCAACCGGGGTAATAAGGGCCCAGGTAATCGAGGTAGGGGTTTGTACTCATCAACCATATGACGGGTTTGTACTTCACCACCATGATGATAAGGTGTGATTATCATCAACCATGTGAAGGGTTTATACCATACCGCCAGGGTGATGGGGTTACACCATCATCAACCACTAAGAGGTTTGTACCTTGAAAATCTAATTTGGTCTCTTCTACACATATGATATCCTATATTATCATGAGATACTTAAGCATGCCTTACTTATGCATTTATCATACATGCCATATCGTTATGTTATGGCTATTACCTAGTGTTATGCATTTTGAATATGATGCCTATCTCTTGTTGCATTAAATCTTACATACTAAGTACATTCAAAGGTACTAACACATACTCTTGCCTATATGATATCACCATGTAGGGATTGAAGTCCAAGTTGATCATCCTCTTCCTCCACGTCGCTAGTTTGGTATTACTCAAGCTAGTTTTTGAGTCCTCCACTTTGGGGACCTTAGTATATGTTTCCCTTATTATGTATTGGATACTCTTCTTTATTTTATATCTTAACTATGAGTGTGAGCCTGATTGCTTTGTCTTGGCCCCCCCTCTTATTTATGTAGTAAAGGTATTGTTGGACATGCTAGGTATCCATGATATGAGCCTTGACTCCTTTGTCTCTTGATTATAATATTATGCAAGCTTTTTTCCTTAGTCCTTTGCTTTTGTATTCTAAAATTTTACATATTACTTAAGTATTAATCTCTCTCCCTTAGTCCCAATTCCCCTCGTTTATATCTCTTCTGTTGTTTTACATTGCTTTCGCGACCAAGGATGTGTAATGATATGCTGTGAGACTTGTTTAGAGTTCCTACGGGTTCTTTATTCACTGATCATGTCTAGGCCCTAGGCTTGGGTCATGACATTCTATGTATCTAAAAATTATCTATACTACCTAAACATGCTGGTTTAACAGAAATTAAAAACATCCATAAGCAAAAAGAAACACATAATAAAACTTTGGGATCAAAAATAAGGGAAGGGCATACATGGGCACTACGAACTTCATTTACGACTTTTAGGGCCATAGTGCATACTATGACTCGCAGTCATGCCTCATAGAAGAAAGAATGATGAATTAAAGTTAGTACATACACTACGAGCCAACCTTATGATTCATAGGCCTGATCGTAGAGGCTGCTTCAAATGCAATTTTCTTCAAACTTTCAGCTCTTGATTAACACATGCAAACCAAAATTTAAAATGACTAATTTCCAAAATAACACAACTAACTCAATGTTTTAAATATCAAAACAAACATTAATCCACTACTAATAATTCAAATAATCAACATAAACTTAAAAGATACTTGGGTTGCCTCCAAAGAAGCGGCTTAAACGTCGTGGCTCAACTTTGTCATATCCTTCATAAACAATCTTCAATGGCCCAAACTTCACTCTAAAACTAATCTAGAGTTTCATTGATTGGCAGATGTCAGACACAACCTCTACATCATTGACCCTAAATCAAGGTTGCCTAAAATCCATATCCACCAAGGCCCTCCAGGTGCCTAGAAATAGTCTACCCAATGTGATGGGAACCTCAAAATCAACCTCAGAGTCAAGGATCATGAAATCAGCGGGAAAGATGAATTAATCAACTTTTACAAGCACATCAAAAAGTATTCCTTCCAACTTTTTGATAGTTCTATATGCCATGAGAAACCACATTCTTATTGGAGTAAGAGTGCCAAGACCAAGCTTTCTGAACATGGAAAGAGTCATTAGATTGATACTTGCTCCTAAGTCACACAATGCTCTTGCCAATTCCACATCACTAATAGTACAAAGAATATTGAATGCACTGGGATCCTCTCGCTTTTGGGCAAGACATTTGGTCATGATGGCACTACGTTATTGGAGCTCTTGTGAAAGCTCTTGGCTCAACACATGTTTCATTGTCACCAAATCTGTCATGTACTTAGCATACCCGGGCATATTTTTCAAAGCGTCTAGAAGGGGAATGTTGATGGACAATTATTTTAACATCGAGAGAAAGCATTTGAATTTGCCATCCTCCTCCTTCTTCTTAAGTCTTTGAGGGAAGGGTGGAGGAGGTTTTAGGATCATCTTAGCCTTTTCTTGGTCTGTCACTTCTTCACTTTGCATCCTGTCACTCTTAAAGCCTTCTTCCTCGACTGCAACTTAGTTATCAATACCCTTCTCACAAGCTTCATCCTCAACTATCGACTTAGGGGGATCGATGGTACTTCAATCACTTCTAGTCATGACCGCCATTCAATGCCCATTATTCTTGGAATTTTGAATCATATTTCTTGTAAAGTACCCTTTTGGCATTGGTTCAATTGTGAAGAAACTTGCCTAAATTTTTGTTCCAATTGTTTCATAGCCACCGATGTTACTCTACCTTTTGGTTTATGCTTGAAATACCTAATTTCATTTCTTTCAAGGTCTTATCTTGATGATCAGCACTCTTCAACATCTTGTCAAACATCTCTTCAATCATAGAATTGCTTGATCAGGCATCACGATTATGGGGTGGCACATAATGGCCATTTCTATTGCTATCTCTTCTACCACATTCGGCATCCGACACTCTCTCATATTCATAAAAACCACCTTAATTGTATCTATATGAATCAAGGTTTTCATTCTGACCTTGATTTTTGGAACCTTGCCTCTAATAGTCCGTATTGGAACGTTGGGGGTTGGTTGGAAAATTCGCCGATTGGTTACTCACGAAGCAAGCATCTTCATCAAACAATACATCATCATACACGGGTGGCTTATGAGGTTGGTGTGTCACCACTTGAACACTTGCTTGGTTTTGTTTTAAGACTAAGTCCATGATTGTATAAAGTTGGGCAAGTTGTTGCATGATCTCTTCACTGACTTTTGCTTGCTCATTGTTAGTGTTTACTGCATAAGAAGTCTTTATAACACCTATGTCTCTTTGACCCCATGCTCTGTTCATTTTAACCACTTTCTCCATCCTTTTGTCAATTAATTTAAAAGGTTGATCAAGAAACATGCCTTCCATGATTGTGTTGGCACAAGATTGATTATTCTCATCGAGCACCCAATAGAAAATCTAAACCAAGGCATCATCAATAATTTTATGATCAGGAACCATTCGCAAACTCTTGGTGAACCTCTCCCATGTGTTACTAATAGAGTCACTGGGAAATTGTTCAAAATTGTTTATTTGGTCTTTGAGCTTAAGCTTCTTTGACCTTGGAAAGTACCTTTCTAGAAAAACTCTTTGAAGCTCTACCCAGCTTGTTGTTGTACCTTGGATTGAACCTCAGATAATCACATAGCTGCATTACCAGTTAGTAACAATGGGAACACTCGTAAACCAACTGCTTCCAAAGAAATATTTTTGTCCCCATGATACTTTTATAGACAATGATGACATTATGGAGATGATAATGGGAATCATATCAAGGAAACCCTGTGAATAAAACACAATTTTAGAGCATTTAGAGTAATACACTCGACAATGTGAACTTAGTGTCTGCCAATAATTGTGGCAACACTATAGCACCAGCAACGTCCACGGCAAAAGGGTTCAAGCGATATTGATTCTAACCATAAGCGTTGTCATTGAAATCCCTAAGTTGTGTCCAATTATCCCTTGATGGCAGATACTCCTCTCTTTCCATAACAACATCATTCATATTCATTTCTTCCTCGACCATAATATCCTCATTCACATGATCCATTCTTCTAGTGATTCGATGGATCTCCAAATTGATAAGAGCTGAGGGATTGCCTTGGCTCTTTGTATTAGGCATACAACCTAGTATACCCTGCAAATAAGACTAAACAACAAAACAAAAATACAAGTAATATACAAGACAATCGACAAATTACTTAACACTTAAATTAACCACTAGTGAAATCAACTCAAGAACCTAGCCATATTCCTTGGCAACGATGCCATAATTTTTGGTGTCCACCCTCCAATAGTAAAACGGTCGCAGTCAAGTATAAACCTAACTAGTGGTTAGGGTCAAATCCAGAGAGAATATAGGTCTTGAATATATTAATCCACTAATAATTATTTCAAGTATCAATCACTATATTCTTTAGAATGGGGGCGGTTGTGATTCAAATTGAAGAATAAAAAAAAATACTATACTACGAATTCAAGACGACAACCAAATTGAAGGACAACTTGGGAATTGTCTTCTCTATGATTTACTAACTCAATTGCCCTACAAAATATAACTCTAATCATGTCATTGCATGCAGTATGGTAACTTAGATTTAAAACGAACCCCAAAAGTACCTGAAAATATGCCTAAAAAATGCCCAGAATCATAATTTTCCTTATGTCTCAAAATTCGTGCGTATTTTCAAAAATTTGACTTCATATTCTTTATTAGGGGGAACAATTGAGTGGAGAATGAGTCTAACCATGAATTTAGATCAAATGAATCAGAAGTTTAATTTTCTAAAATTTGCTGATCCAGAATGAGTCCGTGCCCCTGGCACGACGCGACCGCGCGGACTAGTGTTATTTTTGCCTTGTTATTTATAGTTTGGTCCAAGACTTTTGGGTCTTGGGCCTAAGTCTTCCCATCCATGACAATACCTATACTTAGCCATATTTCACATTCATACCATTTAAGACATTCCCCAATACTCACTCAAACACTTAGACTGTTGTCTCACTCAAAATCAAGTGTCCAAATCTCTTTCATATCTTAAGAATTTCACGCAAGCTTCAAGTTTCCATTTCTATCTTTACCAAGGAATTCTCCAAAGTCAAGGTATGTGGGTTTCATTGATGGGTTCCTTTCACCCATGAAGTCTAATCTTCCTTTTTACTTAAATTGCATTATTTTAAGTTTATTTACTTATGGGTCTGACTTACTATGAATTTGACTATGAAGTACACTAGGGTTTTATGAAATTATGATTGTTTTAGCATGTTTTGAGCTATAAATCTAAGATCTATTATAGGATTTGATGAAGGGTTTTGGTGTATGTTGCTTGAGGGTGTTACCAAGTATTGATGGATGGTTTTACATTGGGTTTTCTTGCATGATTTCATCCCTAAATTGCATGGTTTTACACTAGCTCTACGCACCCACCAAGTGTTTGATAAAATATCTGATTATGGTTTCTTAAGGAATTGAAGGTCCAATGCATGTCTTATGAGTTAAATGAATTTATAATGATGAAAGGAATGTATGCATTTGATATTCTCCTATATAGTGTGAGAAAGTGACCATGCCCTACTCGGAGGGTTATGAGCCCGGGTAACCATGTCGAAGGTTTTGTACCTTAATACAATAAAGGAGTTTGTACCTTCATAACTAGGTTGAGAGGTTTGTACCTCAATCACTGAGGGTGATAGGGTGCGACGATCCACTAACTAATCATGGGGTTTGTACCTTGATAACTGGATTATGGGGTTTGTTCCTCAATTACCAAGGTTGGTAGGGTGTAACGATTCACCAACCAATCAAGGGGTTTGCACATTGATAAACTATGAACTCATTAATGATGGTCTCTTCATACACATGTATTATGTTTTATGTAAGTATGATTTACTTTAAGTGTCTCCCATGCATGCCATATTGTTATATGTTGCTCATTGCCTATGCTTATGCATTTTGACTATGTCGTTTATCACGTGTTGCATTGCATCCTACATATGTAGTACATTCAAATTTACTAATGCATACTGTATGCCTAAATGTTGTCAGCATGTAGGAACCAGAGCCCTACTTAAGCATCTTCCTCCACATGTCTAGTACGAATCCTCTCAAGTTAGTTGGTGAGTCCTCCATTTGGGGACAATATCTATAATCTCATGCTATGTACTAAGACTATCTTTCTTTTATGTATGTATTGACTATGAGGATAAGCTTGGTTGCTTGTCTTGCCCCCGCTCTTATCTATTTAGTAGAGGTGTCAATGGATATGTTATGTATTGAGCCTTGACTATCTTGTTTGGGTGCTTATGTTATGAAAGTAATTATTTAGCCCCTTTTTCTCATTTTTGCTCTTCTTATGTTATTTAATTACTTTCGTGACCAATGATATGTAATGATATGTTAAGAGGCTTATTTAGAGTTCCTTCGGGTTCCTCATTCGTCATATCACGTCAAGGCCCTAGGGTTGGATCGAGACAAACTTGGTATCATAGCACTACGTTATTTGGTCTACGACATCTAGTACACCACGTTGATTAGAGTCTTCTTCATGGTTGTGTTGTGCACTACAACTAGGAGCAAGAGCCTTTGAGGCATTTTAGGAAATATTTTGCTTCTTCATGTTCTAAGTCATGCTATAGAGTTAAAGTAAGGTTTTCCCCTCTAACAAATGATCTTTGCTATGCTAGATCATGCCTAATAAAAGATGAAGGAGAACCCGCACTACCTAGGAAGAACTAGCTCATGGTGAGCTCCGAGATGCTCTCACTTTGCTAGTATAAGTTGTGGCTAACCAAGCTAACCAAGGGGCCCAAGCCCCTCATGCTCCTACACCAGCATCTTGGTTGAGAGATTTTATGAGGATGATTCCACTGGAATTTTATTGGTTTAAGGTAGATGAGAACCCTTAAGAGTTCATTAATGAGGTCTACAAGGTATTGGCTATCATGGGTGTTAGACTAAAAGAGAAAGTGGAGTTGGTGGCTTACCAAATCGAAGGGGTAGCACAAATATGGTTTAATCAATGAAAGGAAGAGAAGAGAATCAATAATGTGGTTCCTTGGGAGGAGTTCCAGGCAGCTTTTCTTAATCAGTTCTTCGCTCTTGAGCTTAAGGATTGCAACATGGTGGAGTTTATGAATTTGAAACAAGGGTCTATGAGTATGATGGAGTATGCCCTCAAGTTCAATCAACTCACTAAATATGCTCCCTACTTGGTTGCCAACCAAAGGTCTAGAATGAATAAGTTCGTGATAGGTGTATCCGATTTCGTGAATGAGGAATTTCGGTCTACTATGTTGATTAGTAACATGGATGTATCTCATTTGATGACCTATATTGAACAAATGAAGGAGGAAAGTTTGGGAAAGAGGAGTAACAAGGCCAAAAGGGCCTGTTTTGAGAGAAAGTGTGTCAAGGGTCCTCTCATGCTTTTATTAGGGGGATTGCCAATGACTTCTCAAGGGCCCAAGGTGTTGGTCGCATGGTTCTTAATAATGTGTGTTAAAATTATGGTAAGGCTCATGGGGGTCCATGTTTGAATGACAATAATATATGTTATGAATGTAGTGAAGTAGGTCATAAAAACATTGATTGTCCTCTGAACCGCAACAAGGTTAAGAAGGTTCATCCACAAGGTCCAAATGCGGTTCCTTTGAGGAGTGGTCGCCAACAAGGTGGTCCTAAAGGTACAATCATTTCTATTCATTCCAATGTCATCTACAGTATGTTAAGAGTCTTTGATTTTGATATGTATACATTGATTGATCTGGGTGCCACTCTTTCTTCTATTACCTTTTTGTTGCCAAAAAATTTCATGTTGAGCCCGAATTGTTATGTGAGTCTTATGAGGTGTCTAACCCTATTGGTTTATCTATTATTGATATAAAGGAGTATAGAAATTGTCCCGTTTGGATTATGCATAAGATATTCCTTTGTGATCTTGTTGAGTTAGAAATGGTGGATTTAATATCACACTTAGGATGGATTGGTTGCATGCATACTATGCATTTATTAATTGTGAACCTGTAGGGTAAAATACAAATTCCTAATTAAACCCATTCTTGAGTGGGAGAGTTATGATGTGGTGGTCAAGGGTAGGTTCATCATTTGCATTAAATACTGTAAGTTGATCTCTAAGGGCGATCTCTATCATCTTGTGAGGGTAAGAGATGTGAAGAGTTGGTTTCAATTGTAAATGATTACTTGATATCTTTCCAAATGACCTTCTCGGTGTTCCTCCCAAAAGGGAGATAGATTTGGTATAGACCTCCTTCTCAATAGTCAATCCATTTCTATTCCCGCTTACTATATGGCCCCAACAGAGTTAAAGGAGTGGAAGGAGCAATTGAGGAATTTGTTAGAGAAGGGTTTCATTAGGCCTAGCCAACCACCTTGGGGTACTCCGATGTTTGTGAAGATGAAGAATTAGTCCTTTAGAACGTGTATTGACTACCGACAACTCAATAGGGTCACCATAAAGAATAGGTATCCTCTTCCAAGGATTTATGATTTGTTTTACCAATTGTAAGGGGCAAGTCACATCTTTAAGATTGATCTTTGGGTTGTGTATCATCAAGTGAAGTTGAGGGAGTGTGATATACCCAAGATGGCCTTTCGAACTAGGTATGGGCATTATGAGTTTGTGGTGATGTCCTTTGTATTGACCAATTCACTGACTATCTTCATGGATCTTATGAATAAGGTCTTCAAACCCTACTTTGATTTATTTGTTATGGTCTTCATTAATGATAGTTTGATTAATTCACATAGTGAGTGTGAGCATGTGAGTCATTTGAGGGTAGTGCTTCAAAAGTTGAGGGAAGCGAAGTTGTATCCCAAGTATGAGAAGTTTAAATTTTGGTTGAAGGAGGTATTAAGGTTGATCCTAAAAAGATGGATATGATTAGAAATTGGCCTAAAAAGATGGATATGGTTTTGGGGGATGGTATTAAGGTGGATCCTAAAAATATGGATGTAATTAGAAATTGTCCTAGGCTATTGACCCCGTTAGATATTAAGACCTTCTTGGGCTTAGCAGGTTACTACCGGATGTTTGTGAATGGGTTCTCTTCTATTGCTTCCCCTATGACCATTTTGAGTCAAAAAAAGGTCAAATTTGTGTGGACCGATAAGTTTGAAAAGAGTTTAGAAACATTGAAAGATAAGCTTGTGTCTACTCCTATATTGTCACTACCAGAAGGACTAAAAGGATTTGTTGTGTATTGTGATGCTTCTAGAGTTGGTTTGGGATAAGTGTTGATGCAAAATGGTAAGGTGATAGCCTATGCTTCTAGACAACTCAAACTGCAAGAAAAGAACTATCTTACTTATGATCATGAATTAGCCACCATGGTATTTTCTTTGAAAATTTGGCATCATTATTTGTATGGAGTTCATGTTGATGTGCTTACCAATCATAAGAGTCTCCAATATTTCTTCACTCAAAACAATCTCAATTTGAGAGAAAGAAGGTGGTTAGAATTTATTAAGGACTATGACATGAGTGTGCACTACCATCTCAATAAGGCTAATGTGGTGATGGATGCTTTGAGTATGGTGTCCATGGGTAGCCTATTACATGTTGATAATAGTGGCACGGGGGTGGCTAGGGAGGTCCATCGATTGGCTAGACTGGGGGTTAGTTTTGAAGAGGTTGATAATGGTGGTATTGTGGTTGCTGATGGTTCAAAATCTTCCTTGGTTGATGAGGTAAAAGTAAAGCAAGATCTTTACCCCTCCTTGTTAGAATTGAAGGCATTTGTGAGGGATGACAAAAGTGAAGGTTCTCTTCCAAGATGGAGATGGTGCCCTTAGGTACCAAGGTAGGTTGTTTATACCTTGTGTTGATGGCTTGAAGGAGAAAATCCTTGATGAGGTCTATATTTCTGCTTATTATATTCACCCCGGTTCTACCAAAATATGTAGAAATTTGAGGGATGTGTATTGGTGGATGGCATGAAGAGGGACATTGCCAAATTGGTATTCGGTTGTCATAGTTGCCAACAAGTGAAAGCCGAACATCAAAGGTTGGGTGGCCTAACCTAAGACATAGAGATTCCTATTTGGAAGTGGGAAGAAATAAATATGGCTTTTATGGTTGGGTTGCCAAAGAATAGAAAGGGTTTTGATTCCATTTGGGTTGGGGTTGATATAATGACAAAATTAGCTCACTTTGTATCGGTTTAGACGACAAATGGGGCTGAAGATTATGCTTGGTTGTACATTCATGACTTGGTGAGGTTTTATAGGGTTCCTTTTTCCATCATATCATATTGTGGTGCTTAATTTATTTGACATTTTTGGAGGTCTTTCAAAGGGGTCTTAGTACAAGAGTTAAACTTAGTACGACCTTTCACCCTCAAACGGATGGCCAAGTCAAAGGAACTATCCAACCATTTGAGTACATGCTGAGGGATTATGTATTGGAGCTTAAGGGTAGTTCGAATGATCATCTTCCTGAAACGACCCAAAAAAGTGCCCAAAATTGTGCCTCAAAAGTGCTCGAAATTATAATATCTATATATCTCCAAATTCGTGCGTGATATCAAAAATCCAACTTCATATTCTTGTTCAGGGGATCATTTTGAGTGGAAAATAGGTCTAAGACTGATTTAAGAGCAAAGATTAGCAATTTCAATTTTTGCAATCTTGCTTATCTAGTGTCTGTCCGCGATGGCACTGCGAGGCACCTTTATCGCGGATATGTGTAAATTCAACCTCTGCATCTGGTCCGCAACCAGATTTGAATCAGTGTAAATTTTGCTTAGTTATTTTTCTTGTGGTCCAAGGCTTTTAAGTTTTGGGCCTAAGTGTTCCAAAATGTGAAAATGCCTATACTTAGCCATTTTTCCCTCTCATATCATTCTAAACATTTCCCAATACTCATTCAAACACTTAGCCAAAATTATCACTCCTAAATTGAAGTCTCAAACCGTCATCCCAAAGTAAGGATTTCCTTCAAGCTTCATGTCTCCATATCCAATCTTCATCAAGTTCATCTCCAAAGCTATGGTAGGTGGGTTTCTTTCATGGGTTCACTTTACCCATGATACCCAATCTTCGTTTTACTCTAATTTTCATGACTTAAAGTTGATTTACAATTGGTTCTATCTTGTTATGAAAATCATTGCACACTATGTTGAAGCTCATGAAATTGTGACTGTTTTGCTATGTTCTGAGGTATGAAACCAAGGTGTATTGTAAGATTTGATGAAGGTTTTTGATGTAAATTGGTTAAGGGTGTTACCAAATATCTATTGAAGGTTTTACATTTAATTTTCTTGCATGATTTCACTCTTGAATTGTATGATTTTACACTAGTACCACACAACTCTAAGTGTTTGATAAAATGTTCGATTATGGTTTCTTGAGGAATCGAAAGTCCAAATGCATGTATTGTGAGTTGAATGACTATATGATGACGACATGATGATGAAATGATGATGAAGTAATGCATGTGTATGCTAACCTCTATATAGTGTTGGAATGTGACCATGCACTAATCGAGGGTTATGCGTCGGGTAACCTTGTTATCGGTTTGTACCCATCAACCTATTAGAAGGTTTGTACTATGGCACCAAGGGTAGTAGGGTGGGAATATACACTAACCTCATTGTGGGTTTGTACCCATCAACCTATCGAGGGGTTCATACTTCGGCACCAAGGGTTATAGGGTGCGATGGTCCACCAATCTATTGATGGGGTTTATACCTCAATCACCAAGGGTGGCAAGGTGTGGCGATCCACCAATAATGAATAGTCTCTTTTTGTACATAATGTTATAACCTATATAAGAATGTTTTATGTAAGTATTAATCATATATGCCATATTGTTATATGTTTATTCATTACTTTTGTTATGCATTTTGATTATGGTGCTTATCACCTTTTGTATTGCATCTTACATACTTAGTATATTCAAATGTACTAATGCATACTATTCCTACATGATGTCACCATATAGGAACCCGTGCATAAGTTGATCATTCTCTTCCTCCATGTGGCTAGTTTAGTACTACTCAAGCTAGTTGGTAAGTCCTCTACTTTGGGGACCTTAGTCTATCTTTCTCTTATTATTTACTGAGACACTCTCCTTTATTTTTTACTTTAGCTATGAGGGTGCGCCTAATTGCTTTTTCTTGGTCCCTGTTCTTATCAACTCTTGTTATTCATGATATGGAAGTGTTCCCTTAGCCTCAGTTGTCCCAATTTGGTCCCTTATTTGCCGATCACATCTAAACCCTAGCCTTGGGTCGTGACAAAGGTAGTATCAGAGCATTGGGTTGTTAGATCCTTGGAGTTTATGATATTCATGCTCCAATAAGAAAATGGTCGCTATCTATAATTAACTTAACCAAGGTTAGGATCGAATCCATAGGGAATAGTGTGGTTAACTACAAAACTTCACTACTAATCATTTCTAGTATTTATGATGACAACCTTTAATTTTGGGGGGAAGGGGTTCATGATTCAAAAACAAACTAAAACAAAAAACTAACTATAACGCAAAGAAACCCTCAATTTTGGGGAACAACTTGGGTATTGTGTTTGCCATGGTTCATCAACTTCATTACCCTAGATACATTACTATAATTGGAGATGCACATGCAGGATAGTAACTTTGGTTCTTCCAGCAGTCTTGTGAAGGTAAAGATCGAATTTCACCATGGCGCTTAGTTGGCCAGCATGGCGTGCCAACTAACCATTACCAATAGTCCCAGTCAATCCCCCCTTGGTTAGGTTTGGTTGATTAGATGAGAACGCATCAATCGAATTCTATCATCTACTTCCCTTTTCCTGTTCATCATTACCTTGGTCGAGATCGTGATAGTAGGTAGGATTTGGTGTTGGTCACCATCAAACAGCATTAAGAATGAAGGGAAATAGATAATAGATGCAAAACCCCATTGATAGAAATGCAAGAAAACTAAGTTATTTCAAGTCAACTACCAATGGTTCCCACAACCCCAAGTTGTGGGTGCTTAGCTACTCATGGCTAAAGAAAAACACACAAAAATGCATATAATAGACATAGTTAAGAGTTTTACCAATAACAATGAAGGAGCTAGGCACCACAATTTGCAAACCCACAAGATTGATTGATCAACAATGAGTACAAGGCAAGATTTGCAATCCCCCAAAATAGGTTTTCCAAAGAGAATAATAAACTACTTTAAAAACCTAAGAAAAGCGTCAGAATGTAATGGTGAAATATCTACTGGTCGAACTCCCCCAAAAATCTAAACTTAAACTATATATAATATTTACAAAATAACCCTAGCATTTACACAGACAAAAAAAGTTAGCAGCTGATGAGTTTCACAGGTATGACTCATAGGATGACCGACCAGTTGTAGTCGAGGTCTCATATCATGTTCTTGGCATCTTAGATTGAACTGGTATGACCCATATGTTTGAGTTATGACTTAGGCTACGACTCATATGTTAGTCTCTTAATATTGGTCTTTAGTTTTTGGTCCAACATTTTGGCACTCTAATTCTTGCTACGAGTCTACCTATCCCAATCGTAGTATATCTTATGACTCGTAGGCTGGGCTAGTAGGGGTGACCTTCACTTGGCTGATTTTTAATTTTTTGGTCTTTCATTCTTGCTATGACACAACCTACCACTCCTAGGTGGGCTTATATGACCTATGCTTCAGCAAAATTTGTAATTTTTCTTCAAAATCATGTCAACTTAACTTTTCTACAGGATTTACACAAAAACAAATCAAAACATTAAAAAGTCGATTTAAGAACTTATAAAATCCATTATTTCAGGCACCAAATGTGCTTTATTTTGATAGCACATCAATACCCTTAACTTAGAATTGTTGTTTGTCCTCAAGTGATGAATCAATCTATACACAAAAAGACAAATACATAGCAACTATACTAATAGCATATATCAACTCCTCTTATTTAGGTACCCAACCACTATTTTCAAAATAGGGTTGCAAAGTTTTATTAAGCAAACAAGAACATAATGTGATACTTGAAAATCCAACTATGATAAGCTAAAAAGCATTACCCGTCCACAATCACTGGTATAGCCATATGCTACTCAAGTAGTGCAAATGCCCTCACTAGAAAAGAAGTCCCTAACACTCACTCAAAAGCATTTAGATTTCAAGGACTGAGAAATCATGCTTACTTTCACAATTAAAATTCAAGCATACTGACTAACACCATATGAATGCCTCTATACTCATCTTCTAGCTTGGTGATAACATGGTGTTGGATCACTTTAGGATTTACAAGTTTGTAACATAGCTTCAGGGTGCCTTCGTATGATATTTTTTGCAAATAGCCAACACTTTTTGCTTTCATAATTCAACCCTTTTAAATCAATCCACCCTTATTCTCCTGTTCTGAACTTTTCTCGAGTGCTTTATTTCTCTTTTTTAGCCATGCCTTGATTTCAAACTCATTTTTATCCTTTTTCTCAATTTAAGGCACTTTCTTATTTTTCTTTACTCGGCTCATGCTTTTTTATTTTTTTCTTGATTTCCCATCTAACCATCTTATTATCATTGCTTTACCACATTAAGGGCCACCGTCAACTTAGGATTTTAGCCTCAGATGAAGTTCACAATATCTATGCCTCAAACTAGGGCCACCAACTACAACCACCCTCAACTTAGGCCTTTGACCTTAATAAAGGCTCACATGTTCAAGGATAGACTAGGCCCAATATCAAGGAGTTTTATCAAATAAGGTTAAGTCAGTAGAGTTTCAAGAAAGACTGGGTGCATGAGAAGCTCAAAAATTTGGGTTTAGGGATTCAGTTACTTATTTGGTGGGTCATTTAGGCTAAAAGCGGTTTCACTCAAAGAACAAAGGGCCTAAAATCATTTCCATATCCACCACATAACCTAAACCAGTATTAGAGTAACAAGATAAGTTTTGAGTCTATACAGGATGCATGAATGTAGCAAAATACACTCGCAACACACATGACATTTGCATCCACAATCAAGTATAGGCTAATATGTCATGCTTTGAGTCTCAGCTTATAAAAATGTATGAATGCATCAATAATCACAACCTAAAAATTTTTGAGGGTGCCAATTTTTTATCAAAAGATTAAAGAAGAGTTAAGAACTATATATATGCCAACAGAAAATATTACTATGCAGTTACAAATTATCTATACTTCTTAAAAATTGTCGATTCAATAGAAAATAAAACGTCCACAAGGAAGAGGTAATACAACAAGAAAATCTTGGGTTCAAAAATAGGGAAAGTTATGGACTTGAGGCTAAGAATTCACCTTAATACATGACTTCCACCACCCACCAAAACATGATACTTTATCTTCATAGTAAAAACATAAACTAAAAACAAGAAATGAAAACTTACAAAGATATATAAACATTGAAAAGAAATAATTAACAAAACTCGTATCCAAACCAAAAATAATAATATTATCCAACAAAACATCCAAAAACCAACAAAAAAAATATTGTCTAACACAAGTACAACATATCCATAAAGAAAAGTAAGAGCAGGGGTGAAAAGGGGTCAAACATCATGGTGCATCAAGCACCGGTCTCTAGCTGGTTTGTAGGGTCCTGAGGCTGTCTCTCCTCATCTACTACTTGGAATGTAGCTAATCCTTAGGTTCCCTTTCCATGTGGGGTGTGCTATGCTCGGTCTCTCTAAATAGCTGCCAACAATAGCGACTGCTACGCCACCTCCTCGTGTATGGGATGCTCCTCTTCAGGTCTCGGCCTCTTCGGGGTTGGCTTTGGATCTGCATGCTCAAGGGGCCTCTTCCCACGAATTTCCTAATAGTTAGCCAATTAAAGGTTTCATCATCTATTGGTGCTACCTCTGCAGCTGGAATAGGGGCTGCTAACATTTGTAGTCTAGCTGCCTCAAGCCTCTTGTGAACACTAGCCTCAAATGCATCGATCTGTGTATTTACTGCTTGAACTCTCTCATCAACTATATCTCGAGGGAATATTTCACCCTATTCTCAGAGTCTCAAGTTGTCTGATCAAAAAATGGCCACACTTGTGCTGATAACTCACGTAGTTTGCCCTCTACTATAGTCACCATACATAATAAGGCTTGAAATGCAACAATAAAGAAAAGAGGGTTAACCTGAAAAGTAGATGCTGCTGATGCTAGAGTTCTGGAGGATAGTGTGGACTTGATATCCACCGCAGGTGTGGATTTTCTATTAGTCAGAGTGGTACTCATAGTAACTAGAGGTGAAACTATTATTTGAGGCTCTACCAGGAATGGCTCTGGCATAGGATATATGATAGCTCTCTGTAGGGTGAGTCTGATTGCTTGTCTTGGGCCTCGCTCTTTTCTATGTAGTAGAGGTGTTGTTGGACATGATATGTACCTATTATAAGAGCCTTGACTCTCTTCTTTCTTGATGTTTATGATATGGAAGTTCGCCTTTAGTCCCAATCTCCCTTGTTTATACTTATATCTTATTGTCATTTTAATTGCTTTGGTGACCAAAGGTGTGAAAGGATATACTATTAGGCTTGTTTGGGATTCCTTCAAGTTCCCCATTCACCGATCACCCCTAGGCGCTAGGCTTTGGTCATGACAATGATGGTATCAGAGCACTAGGTTGTTAGATCCTCAATATCCAACACACCACATTAATTAGAGTGTTTTTCATGGTTGTGAAGTACTCCACAACTATGAATAGGATGCTATGAGGCATTCTAGGAAATGTTTTACTTCTTTATGAACTATGTCATGTGTTAGAGTTAGGTACCCTAGGGCTTATTTCTAGTCGCTAACCATTACACTACAGGATATACCTCAAGCCACTCAGGATGGTGATTTGACAAACGTGGAGGTTCGCAATGCTCTATAGGTATTGGTCAAAGTGGTTACAAAGTTGGCAACTTACATTAATCAACAAGTGCATTCCCCCGAGACTTCTATTGGTTAGATCGGAGGCAACGAGGCTAAGAGGGCCTGTATTGGAGGAAAGTTCCAAAGGCGCAAGGATAGAGGTAATGCTATGTGTCCAACATGTGGTAAGGTTTATAGGGTCCTATGTTTCAAAGGTACTAATGCTTATTTCGATTATGGCAAAGTGAGAGATAAGAGGTAGGATTGTCTTCATAGGCTCACCAAAGTAAATGAGGTGATGGTGGGATGACTAACCCCAAGTGCCAAAGGTGTAGGAAGTACCATGGTGGCCCATGCTTGAGAAAGCCCAATGCTTATTGTGGATGTAGTAAAGTGGGTCACAAATTAGTGGATTGCCCATATGTTCGAAGGGAGTGTAAGGGTGGTTGCCCTTTAGATCAATGTGGTCATGTTTATCAAGTGGCTCAAGAAGGGGATGAGATGCCTGATGTTGCTACCAGTATGTTGAATCTTCTTTTGGCTTTGTTATGTTCACATTGATGGGCCGATGTGCCACTGTTTCTTTCATTATTCTTTGGTTGCTTGTGGATTCCATGTGTGTCCCAAACTCTCTTTGGTATCTAGCTCATCGGTGAGTTTATTGTCATTTGAGGGTTCATTGGTGTTTCTCCATGTTCATATTGTATTAGGTCTTGCCTTGTGACTTGTTCGATTTATTGTGGTGGACCCTGATTTTATGCTTAGGGTAGATTAATTGCATGCATATTGTGTCTTCCTTGATATAGGGCCCATAGAGTTAATTTTGGATTCCCTAATAGGCCTGTTTTTTGAGTTGGAGGTTGTCAAGTGGTAGTAAAGGAGGTGATGATGTTAATGTTCCAATAAGAAAACGGTCGCTGTCAGCAATTAACCTAACCAAAAGTTAGAGTCAAATTCACAGGGAATATAGTACTTCACAACAAGAATTCAGTACTAATCATTTTAAGCATCAATAACTAAAATCTCTAAATGGTGGTGGTGGTGGGGTTTCTGGTAATTTAGAAACAAAAGTAAAATTATGTCTATATTACTATGCGGGAAAGCACTCAATTTTAAGGACAACTTATGAATTGTGTTCCCTATAGTTCATTGACTCGATTACCCTAGGTAATATAACTACAACTGAAGATCCATATGCCCGACAGTAACTTAGGTTATTCCAGCCCTCTTGTGATGGTGAAGATCAGATTTCACTATGTAGCTTGGTCGGCTACCATGGCATGCCAACTAACTGTTACCCATTGTCCCAGTCAACCTCCCCTTGGTCAGGTTTGGTTGATTAGACAAGAAGACATCGATCAAATTCTGTTGTCTACTTAACTTTTCCTATTCTTCACGACCTTGATCAGGCTCATGATAGTAGGCAGGGTTTGGTGTTGACCACCACCAAACAACAAGCAAAATAAAGGGAAATAGACAATACATGTAAAACCCAACAATAGAAATGCGATAAACCTAGGTCATCTTAAATCAACTACCCATTGTTTCCACAACCCTATGTTGTACTTGCTTAGCTACTCATGGTTAAGGCCAAACCAACAAATATGCAAATAAATGACATGATTGAGAATCTTACCTAAGGCAATGAAGATTGAAGAGAACATAAGTAGCAAACCAAAAGCTTGATAGATTGACAACGAGCACAAAGCAAGGTTTACAATCCCTAAAATTGGGTTTTCTAAGAGAGAGATAATCTAAGCTAAAAACCTAAAAATACTCTAGAGAGAATATTAAAAGACGATAAAAACTTCTCTGGTTCAAATCTCTCTTTTTAAAATCCTAAGTTAAACTCTATATAGTGTTTATAAATAACCCTAAAAATAATACAAAAAGGACAACTGGCAATTGGTATGCCTCGAAGATACGACTCATACGGTGTCCTAGTAGTAGTAATCGGGATCTCGTATCAGGTTCTTGACATCTTGGACAAAATTGGGATGACCCACAGGGCTATGACTCGTATTTCTTAGGCTATGACTCATGTGTACCTCTCATAGTCTTGGCTTTTAATTTTTGGTCAAACAATTTTGCTCTCAGATCCCTACTACGAGCCCACCTATACAAGTCATGGTGAGACTTATGACTCGTAGGATGGCCTTATAGAGGTGACCTCAACTTAGCAGATTTCTGAATTTTGGTCTTTGTTTCTTGATACGACATACCCTACAACTCCTAACTTGGGCTACGACTCCTAGGTGTACTCGTATGTCCTATGCTTCAGCAAAATCTGCATTTTTTCTTTAAAATCATGCCATCATAACTTTTCTGCAAAAGCAACACAAAAACACATAAAAACCATAAAATTTCGCATTAAAAACTCACAAAGTCCCTTATTTTAGGCATCAAATGTACTGTATTTTGACAGTACATCAACACCCGTACCTTAGAATTGTTGCTTGTCCTCAAGCGATGACTTAGTCTATGTAGGCAAAGAGAAATATATAATAGTTATACTAATGGCATGTACGACAACTCCTTTGATTTAGGTACCTAATTACTATTTTTCAAATAGGATTGCAAATTCATTAAGCAAATCAAGAACATAATGAGATACCTAACAATCCAACTATGACAAGCTAAGGAACATTAACCGCCCACAATCGTTGGGATAGTCATATGCTACTCAAGTAGTGAAAATGCCTTCATTGGAAAGAAGTCCCTCACACTTACTCAAAACAATTTAGAATTCACGAACTGAGGAAACATTCTCACTCTCATAGTTGATATTCATGCATAATGACTAACACCATAGCTTGCTATTATAATCATATTTTGATTTTGTGAAAAAGTGGATTTTGATCACTTTAGGACTTACTGGCATGTAACATAGTCTCAGGGGGCTTTGGTATGACATTTTAGGTAAGTAGCGACTAAAACCTATCCTTGAACCATGCTTACCAACACTTTCACCTTCATAACCCAACTATTTTCACTATGTCCACCCTTATTCCACCAATTCAAGCCTTCCCCGGCTGCTTTCTTTCTCTTTTTTAGTTGTACCTCAATTTCAAGATCATTTTATGTTTTTGCTACTTTTTCTCAACTCAAGGCACTTTTATCTTCTTTTACTTCACCTAGCTCATGATTTTTCATTTCTTTCTTGATTTTCCAACTAACCACCTTATTATTATTACTTTACCATTATAAGTGCCAGCCTCAACTTAGGATTTTAGCATCAGGTGAAGTACACAATTCTATTCCTCAAACTAGGGCCTCAAATTGTAACCACCCTCAAATTAAGCTTTTGGCCTCAATCAAGGTTCATATATTCAAGGATAAACTAGGGCAAATATCAACATATTTCATCGAACAAGGTTTAGTTAGCAAGGTGTAATGAAAGAATGAGTACATGAGAAGCTCAAACATTTGGAACAAGGGACTCACTCACTCATTTGGTGGCTCATTTAGGCCAAAAGTGGGTTCACTCAAAGAACAAAGGCCTAAGATCCTTTCCATATAAACCACACCACCAAATCAATCTTAGAGTAACAATCCAAGTTCTGAGTCCACACAAGATGCATGATGCAACAAAATAAGCTTACAACACATATGATATTACACCCACAATCAAGCATAGACTCACAGGTCATGCTTCAAGCCTCAACCTTACCTTCACATTATCAGAACAAACATTGCCAGCTACTCAAAAATGTATGAGTGCATCAATAAACACAACCTCAAAAATTTTGACGGTACCCAATTTTTCATCAAAACTTTAAAATGCATCTTAAGGGTATATATATACCAACAGACAACATTACTATGAATTTACACATTATATGCACTACCTAAACATGTTGGTTCAACATAAAAGTAAATATCCACAAGAAAAAAGAAACATGACAAGAAAACCTTGGGATCAAAAATTGGGGAAGTCATGGACTCAAGGCTACTCAGACTTCACCTTAATACATAACTTCCCACACCCTACAAAAATAGGATACTTTGTCCTCGCAGTAAAAACACATAAAATACGGACATACACAAACATAATATAGATATATATACATCAAAAAACTAATAATTAAAAACTAGTAACCAAAATCAAAGTGACAAAACATTATCCGAAACAAATATCCAAAACCAACATAAAGATAAAAATTGCCTAACAACAAGACACAATATCCATAAAGAAAATAAAAGGACTAGGACAAAAAGGGTCAAACATCATGGTGCCTCAAGCACTGGTCTTTGGCTGATCTGTGGGGTCTTAGGTCACAGTGTCTTTTTCAGCAATTTAAACCCCAGTTGTGCCTGAGCTACTTTCTCCGTATGTGGTGTGCTGCACATGATCTCTCTGAATAGCCACCATCAGTAGCGACTTTTGCACCACTTCTTCTAGTATGAACTTCTCCAGTCTTGGCCTGTTCTAGGTCAATTCAGGGTCATCTTGCGTAAGGCGTCTCTTCCCAAGGTCACGAGTAGTCATCAAGCCAATAATTCACTTCGGTATCCACTGGTGCAACCTCAGGGACTGCAACTAGGGCTGCCAACATCTTCAATAATTCATCCTTAAACTTAGCCAACTCCTATGTCATTGCACATGTGTCAGCAAACCTAACTTCCTCAAGTCTCTGCTGGACTCTCGCCTTTGAAGTATCGACTCAAGCATCCACTACTCTGACTCTCTCTTCTACCAATGTACGAGTGAATGTCTTCATCCTCTTCTCAAAGTCCCATATGATTTGGTCAACCCAAGGTCTGACCCGTGCATATAGAGCCTGTAGTCTAGACTCTGTCGTAGCCACCCTACGTAATAAAGCCTAATAAACAACAACAAAGTAAGACAATCAACCTTAATGTAGTTGTTGCTAGTGCTGGAGTACTGTAGGATGGTGTGGACTCGATCTCCACAACTGGTGTAGGCCCTGTAGTAGCTGCAGTCAACCACTAAGTCTAGAGCTCTGCTAGAAATAGCTCCGGGATAGGCGAATGAATAAATCTCTTTAGGGCTATGGGGTTCTCGTCTGCCTTGATTTGGCTAGGATCCATCATATACAATGCCTCTACAGGAGGGTCCAAGAGCAGATAGACCCACATCCTAGCCGCCTTGCATAACTTGTATATCAAAATGGGCAATGACAATGCCTGTTGAGTTTCGACTGCTGACTGATGTATTTGTTCCATCAAAACTTGAGCCCAATCAATTTTGTACCCTAACAGAATACTAGACAACAACACAACTCCCTCCAATGTGATCATATTATCTATAAAAGTGGGTCTGATGCTCCAGCAAAAAATGGACTACCAAAATATTGCCCTAAATGAGAGATGGGCCCTGAAAATATGCTCTGTGTGGTTCATAATCCATATTGGCTCAACACACTCCTCATAAATTTAACTTGCTATCTAGATAAGAGGATCTGTTCTCAACTTGGCATCCTTCTAATTTACTGCCTCTCATATCTACAGTCCTATGATCATATTCTGTAGTGGAATATGTCACTTTATAGCTTGGCTCAAACTGCACTCTCCGAATAGTTTCTTCTGACTAGGAATTCACTCAATCATGGCTTCTCAATGTGCTTCTTGAGCCTTGGCAAATCTCTGTGAATGGCAGAATAGTAGGAGGCATAAAACTCCCTAACTACATAACGGGCATACTTCCGCAATACCTGTGACAACCAACCAAGTCCATGCTGCTCAATTTGGGCCTCTAACCCTGGTACACTAGTTAGTCCTGAATGTGTCAGCCTAGCTTCCTCGTGGAATCTCCTCATTTGCCTCCCTTAGCTTTTTAGCTCTAGTCCCTTTTCATAAATCTCTTTCATCCATGGACATACCATCTCATGTTTTGGGGTTCTGTGGAGGTGACAGTGTAAGCAGAATTGGCTGGTTTTGGGGAAGAAGTATCCTCATGCTGAACTTGAGATACCTCAAGAGAACCGCACTTAGAAAGTGAGGCATCATCATCTAACCCCTCCTCACCACCCTCCTATTCAGACTAGGAAGGGATAACTACTTCCATCAGAACCCTTATTTGTGATCTGGTCAAGGGCATATTGTCTTTGGGGTCAAGCTGCACTATTATCTACTCAATTGATTGATCTTCATCAGATGTTTCATCCCTAAGTTGGTGTCCTGGGCTTAGGGCAACAACTCTTCGTTATTATGGAGACATTGTCTCTGCAAAACCATCACAGACCAAAGCATGAGTCCCATGATGTATTTTACAAACTAGATACATATAAAATAATCAAATATCAAAAAATAAAATTTATTAAGTAAAATGATTGAACTAGGTCTAGGGTTGCAGATACAAGGTCGAGGTATGACTCGTAGGGTGACCTATATGTCTCATGGTAGCCTTGTTGTCCTAAGGTATCTAAGGGAAATGCATTCTAGAATCAGCTATGAGACATAGGTATGACTCATAAGGTTTCCTATGAGTTGTAGGCTGAGCTTGTATCACATTTCAGGGACATTTTGAGAGTTCAGATCAAGGCCACGAAACCACCACTATGACTCGTAACAAGTGCTACAAGTCATAGGTGAGTCTCGCATGGAAAATGCTAAGATAGCTTAGGTGATTATTGCCTACTACAAAGGGCCACTACGACTCGTAGGGTGACCTCTGATTTTATGTGGGTCCTCATAGCAGAAAATAGAGAGCACCCAGGGTGCCTCCAACCCTTTCACAAAGACCAACAACTAACAAGAAAGCATCCGGGGTTACAAAAACAAAACATGGGCGACATAACATCAAACCTAAACACTCTTTATTACCAATCATCTTAAGACAAAGCATGAATTTTCCCCCCTCTGATCAAAGCAATTCTAATAGTAAAAACATCAATGCACATTAAAGGGGATACACATGAGTAAATTACCATAAGATAATTATAACATACCCAACCCAACAATTTCAACCCCACATAATCTCCTAAAGATGATGACCCATAAATATGCAACAAAGTACATGGCCTTAACATTAGACATCAAGGTCACCCAACAAAGGTAGAATTCAAGATTCGACCTATTACAGGGACATAGGCAGTTATGCATCATAGTTTTCCTACTTTCACACTTATTATCACATGGTTTGGCTAATTATGGTCCTAAGACATTTATTCAAACATCTATAAGACAAGACTATTTTAGAGAAAAATGAAAACTAACCACGAGAACTTGCAAGATGAATTGATGAATGAATGATGAGAAGAAGAAAAAACAGGTCGTGTTCTTGGTGGATAATTCACTTGCTAGGGGATGTTAGTGGGTAAATAATTTAGGGGATGAATGAAACAATTAAACGGTATGATAGGGGGAGTTATAAATTGAAATGCAGTATATTATGAAGGGACATGAAGAGCCAAAATAAGTTAGTGTTTAATATTCAAACGGTTCACCTTAGAAAATTCTACAGATCGGTCTTATAAGACACCGACTATGAGTCATAGGGCATAACAACTCCTAGGTCCCAGTCTCATAGCAAACCCAATACTTAGGAAATTTTGATTTCATACCTGGGTACTATGAAACCCATTTACGACTCATAGAGTACCATACAAATCGTAAGGTTGGCTCATAGTCATGTTCCCACTTTTGAGAGTTACTGATTCCTTCTACGAACATAACTACGAGCCATGATGGTGACTATGTCCCATAGCCTTGCTCATATATGTTGTTTCAAGCATGAGTTTCTCCACTCTTCAGTTCCTATTTTGTTCCTACAACCAATTATTCAAGATACACTAGAGTGAAAATTGACACAATCGGTTAAAAGTCTTAATAGTCTCAACAAAGTATTAATTAGCTCTACTCTAGACAAGAAAATGAAAAT
The DNA here is from genome assembly GCA_025642045.1 of Solanum sejunctum. Lineage (NCBI taxonomy): Eukaryota > Viridiplantae > Streptophyta > Magnoliopsida > Solanales > Solanaceae > Solanum > Solanum sejunctum. The sequence goes on from JAOTQJ010141139.1 coordinate 33,420, forward strand.
GTCTCAAAATAAATCTAAACACAAAAGATGCTTGGGTTACCTCCCAAGAAGAGCCTTATTTAACATCATGGCTCTACTATGCCATCACTAATAATTAGACTTCTCCATGAGTCCCATTGCTGCTCCTTCTGCTTTTCCTTTTTTCCTCCTACACCTCATCTAGTAGCTCAACAAGCTGCTCCATCATATCACAAAGACTTTGCATTGATATAGTTTGTTGTTCCACTTTGTAGTTACATTTAAGTACATCAAATTTGATCTCCCAAACAATGTCATCTTTCTCATTGTCCTTAGTTATGATTTGTTCAAGCATGTGCTCAATCCTTGTCAGCTTTTTAGTGATACCTTGTTAGTTAGGTAACCTTATTCAAGTTGACACATTCTCCCTCTTGGGATTGCATGGGGCTCCCTTCAACCCGCTAGTGGGTGATCCTGTCTGTCTGTGAAGGGCTTGGTAGATTTCGACTACTATAGCTAGTTTATACATAAACTCGATAATCTCCACGAATATTTGCCATGAGAATGCCCAATGCTCACATCCAAACAATGCATTGACATTCTTTTGTTGCTTTGAGGTCAGTGATCGATAAAAACTAGCCACCAAAACATCATCCGACAGACCATGATTTCTCTTTAGCCCTAGGTATTTCTTCTAATTCTCCCAAGATACTATAAGTGTCTCTCCTAGCACTCGCTTAAGGTTGTGAATAATGTCCTATAGTTCATGTTTGTTGGGTCCTTTATTGAAATGCATAAGAAAAAACCTTTGCACTTTTCCCCAATTGGACAAACATCTAGTGGAAGTATTGACCACCATTCTGCTGCATCAGATTATTAGAGCCATAGCATCTTAAGCAGGATGCCTCATCCCAAGTACTTCTCTTAAAGCTAAAGTGAAATGTTGCAAGTGAGTTTGAGGGGTTTTCGACTCCTGTCCATAAAAAAGGCCATGTCTTTGCAGTGTTTCCAATAGGTCATTAGTAATGCAAAGCTTCTTTTCAAACACGGTGTAGGTTAACTTGTATAGAAAGTTTCACAACAAGAACAACAAAAATGAAAATAAATGTAAAGAATAGGAGATTCTAGATATTAACACTATAATTAACTAATAGCGAAATCAAATCAATAACCAAGCTGTATTCCCCGGCAATGACGCCATAATTTTTAATAATGTTAACGCTCTAGTAAGAAAGCAATCGCTGTCAGCAATTAACCTAACCAAAGGTTAGGGTCAAATTCATAGGGAATATAGGGCTTGAATATAAGATTTCACTACTAATCATTCAAGAATTAATAACTAAAATCTCTAAAATGAGAGGGAAGGGTTTATAATATAGAAACAAAAGTAAAATGATGATTATACTGCTATGTTGGAAAACACTCAATTTAAGGAACAACTTGGGAATTATGTTCCTTAGTTTGTTGAATCAATTACCCTAGATAACATAACTACAACTGAAGATTCACATGCAGGATGGTAACTTAGGTTTTTCTAGCCCTCTTGTGAAGGTAAAGGTCAAATTTCACCATGGGGCTTGGTCGGCCACAATAGCATGCCAACTAATCATTACCTACTGTCCCAGTCAACCTTTCCTTGGTTAGGTTTAGTTGATTATATGAGAAGACATCGATTGGATTCTGACGTCTACTTGCCTTTTTCTATATGTCACGACCTTGGTCAAGCTGTTGATAGTAGGCAGGGTTTGGTATTAGCCATCACCAAACAATAATCAAAATGAAGGGAAATAGACAATATATACAAAACCCCAATCATACAAATACAATAAACCTAGTTCATCTCAAGTCAACTAATCGTGGTTCCCACAACCATAAGTTATGGGCTTAGCTACTCATGGCTAAGGCAAAACCAACAAAAATGCAAATAAATGACATGTTTGAGAATTTTATCCAATGTAATGAAGATTGAAGACACCACAAGTAGCAAACCAAAACCTTGATATATTAATAATAAGCACAAAGCAAGGTTTACACTCCCCAAAATTTAGTTTTCCTAGAGAAAAAGATAATCTAAACTAAAAACCTAAAAGTACTCTAGAGAGAATATTAAAAGATAATTAAACTTCTCTAGTGCGAATCTCTCTTTTTAATACCCTAAGTTAAACTATATATAGTGTTTACAAAATAACACTATAATTAACATGGAAAAGACAGCTGGCAGTTGGTACGCCTCACAGGTACAACTCAAAGGGTGACTTACGAGTCATAATCGGAGTCTCTTATAAGCTTATTGACATGTTGGACTAAACTGGTACAATCTACAAGCATGAGTCCTTGCTTGGGCTAGACTCGTGTGTCCCTCTCATAGTCTTGGCCTTTAGTTTTTGTTCCAACATTATTGCTCTCTCACGCCTGCTACGAGCCCACCTATGTATATCATGGTGAGACTTATGACTCGTAGGATGACCTCATAAGGGTGACCTCCACTTAGAAGATTTCTAAATTTTGGTCTCTGTTTCTTGCTACGACACACCCTATGACTCTTGGCTTGGGTTATGACTCGTAGGTATGCTTGTATGTCCTATGCTTCAGTAAAATCTGCATTTTTTCTTCAAAATAATGCCGACCTAACTTTTCTACAAGAATAACACATAAACACATAAAACCCATAAAACGTAAACATTAAGAACTCATAAAATCCCTTGTTTTAGGCATCAAATATGCTATATTTTGATAGCATATTAGGAGGTAGGGCCATTTATTATCTTAAGGTACAATTAATCTCTAAGGGTTGCCCCAATGTTCCTAATGCATAGGGTCTTGTCTTGTGATTTTGGTTGAACCTAGTTTGTTGGATTGGATGTCTTGAGGAGGTTCGACTACTTGTATATTATGTCTCCTTTGATTGTAGAACCCATAAGGTTGTAATATGGTTGTTACGAATGGTGATCTATTTGGGCAACTACAATGGATTAGTCACTTCTCTAAGCCTGATCTTTGGTTCGAGTTTTTGCTCCAAAAAAATGATGAGGATGAGCAGTATCTGTAAGTGTCTTTTTGGATTAGGAGTGAGCCTTTCTAGTATGTTGGAGTTGTTTGGTTGGCTATGCACTGGTGATTTCTGTATGTCTCATGAATAGGGTCTTTAACCCCTACCTTGTTAGGTTTGTTCTGGTCTCGAGTGATGTAGTATTGATTTATTTAGAGCTTGCGAATAATTTGGGTAGTGTTGCAAATCTTAGGATAGGAGGAGTGGTATCCTAAGTATATGAAGTGTGAAATATGGTTAAAAAAGGTTACCTCCCTAGGCATGTGGTGTCAGAGGATGCTATTAAGATTGATCTTATAGATATGTACATGAATAGAAATTGGTCTAGACCTTTGACTCTTTTGGATATTAAGAGTTTCTTAGACTTAGCGGTTTATTGCGGGAGGCTTGTGAATGGGTTCTCTTCTATTGCTTTTCCCTTGACTAAGTTGATCCAAAAGAAGGCTAATTTTGTGTCTGCTCCTATCTTGTCTCTACCAGAAGGGTTGGAAGGGTTTGTTGTGTATTGTGATGTTGTCCAGATTAGTTTGGGTTGGGTTTTGATCCATGATGGTTAGGGCGAAGTCTATGCTTTTAGATGATTTGAGATGCGTGAGCAATGTTATCCTTCCTATCACTTTTAGTTGGCCACTGTGGTGATTGCTTTGAATTTGACATCACTGGTTATATGGGGTACATGTTGATGTGTTTATCATTCACTAGAGTCTCCAATATGTGTTCACTTAATGGGATCTTAGCTTGGACGAGGAGGTGGTTAGAACTTCATATGGATTATGATATGAGTGTGTTATTATCTAGGTAAGGCTAATGTTATGATCGATGCTCTAAGTGGGGTGCCTATGGGTAGCCTAGCATATGTGGATGATAGTGGCTAAGAGGTAATTAGAGAGATCCATCAGTTGGCTAGGTTGGGGGTTAGGTTGGAGGAAGTTGATGATGGTGGTGTAGTATTCTTGATGGTTCCAAATCTTCTTTGGTTGAGGAGGCCTAGTATAAGCAATGCCTTGATTCCACTTTATTAGAGTTGGAAGTTTTGAGTGAAAAGATAATAGGGTGGAGGTTGTCTCCAAAGGGGGAGATAGTGCTCTTAGGTACTAAGGCAGGTTGTGTGTGCCTAGTGTTGATGGCTTAAGGAAAAGGATTCTTTATTGCTGGGTCCGGATCTGGTTATGATTGCTACGGATATGGTAAGGTTGATTAGGGAAAGGTTGGAGACAGTCCATGTCCTTAAAATTCTAATGTCGAAGTGAGGAGAAGAGAGCTTGAATGCAAAGTTAGTGATTGGGGCTAATTGAAGGTTTTGTTCATAAAAGGTGTGGTTTGCCCCAGTGAAGAGGGATTCGATTTATGGTTTGTGAGTCTTCATATGGAAAAGGATATGGTTCGTCCAATTCTTAATGGTTCTATGATTAAGGAAGTGTGTTGGTTATTCAAATGTTATAGGACTCTTGAGGTTATGGATGATGTGGAGGACGAGTTTACTTATGAGAATCTTTGATGGAAAAGTAGGGTGGTAATGAGTAAAGGTTGATTTGCAAGGGTGTAGTGTTTGTCAAAGACATTAGAAGAATCGCCAAATCAAGTGACTCTCGGGGAGCCACAATGGGCATGGTGGAGCAATATTCATACCTCTTTAATTCAATTCAATCTTATGATAACACGTTAAGTCCTTTTATGATTCCAAGTTTTATGATTCAGCCCCTATGTCATTTTCGTGCATTCATATTTATATTGAAAGGGTTCATGGTGATTTTATACCTATGTTGAGATTTTGAAGATGATGTTTTAAGTGTGTTGTTGCATTCTTGTTGTGGCTGATTTGTTCATGATTACTCTTTTCGTATACATTTATTTCACATTCTAAGATGAATATTGCTAAGGGGAAGATATTGAAACGACCCCAAAAGTACCCGAAAATGTGCCTCGAAAGTGCCTAAAATCGTAATTTCCATATATCTTAATATCCGAGTGTGATATCAAAAATTTGACTTCATATTCTGTTCAAGGAGTCAAATTTAGAGGGGAAGGGTCTGACCCTAATTTTAGAGTAGCTGTAGCGAATTTCAAAATTTCAAAGTGAGCATAAAAATAGTGGGCCTGCGCATTTGTGGCGCGACGCGCCCTAGTGTTAAAATATGGCAGCTTTTAATTTCGGTCCAGGACTTTCATGTCTTGTACCTATGTATTCCAAAACGTGAAAGTATCTGTACTTAACCATTTTAACCCTCATATCATTCAAAATATTCTCCAATACTCACTCAAACACTTAGGCTTATATTTCTCTCAAGATTTAAGTGCCAAAATCCTATCCGAATCTTAAGGAATTCAACCAAACTTCAAGTCCCTATCTGCAATCTTCATCAAGATCATCTCTAAATCTAAGGTATATGGGTTTCTCTCATGGGTTCCTTTAACCCATGAGGCCCAAGCTCTCTTTACTCCAAATTGCATGATTTAAAGTTGATTTACTCATGGGTCTTATCTAAAAAGAGAATCACTGCACACTATGTTAGGGTTTATGAAAAGTGTGACTGTTTTAGCATGTTTTGAGCTATGGATCCAAGATCTATTAAGAGATTTGATGAAGGGTTTTGATTTATATTGCTTGGGGTATTACCAAGTACCTATTAAAGGTTTTACACTAATTTTTTTAGAATGATTTCTCTCTTGAATTGCATGGTTTTACATTAGCATTACAAAACCTTGAAGTGTTTGATAAAATATCTGGTTATAGGTTCTTGAGGAATTGAAGGTCCAATGCATCTCTTATGAGTTTAATGGCTATGTGATGATGACATGATTATGAAAGTAATATATGTATATGATTACTATATGATGATAAAAGGAATGTGTGAATATGATGACTATATGATGTTGAGAAGAATGTATGGCTATGATGACTATATGTTGATGGGATATATATATAATATGATCTCTATAGTGTTGGGAATGGCCAAGCCTAGCTCAGGGGGTTATAGGCTCGACTAACATATTGAGGGGTTTGTACCTCAATCACCTAGCTTAGGGGGTGGTAGGCCCGGGTAGCCTTGTTGGGGGTTGGTACCATTAACCTTGTTTGGGTGGTTTGTACTCCATCAACCCATTGAGGGGTTTGTACTCCATCAACTATGTTGGGGTTTCGTACCCATTAAGTTGTTAGGGGGTTTGTACTCCATCAACCTCATGAAGGGGTTTGTACCTCATAAGGCTGTGCAAAGGGGTGGTAGGCCTTGGCTGGCACTACATTGGTCACTTCTTAAACTTGTATTATGTACTATATAAGCATGGTTTTACTTCAAGCATCATTCATACATGTCATATTGTTAGAATATTATTCATTGTTTATGATTGTGTATTTTGCTTATGATTCCTATATATAGTTGTATGCATCCTACATACTTAGTACATTCAAATGTACTAACATATACTCTATGCCTACATAATATCACCCGTACGAACCGGAGCTACTATTGATTCTCCTCGTGGTTAGATGGATTATTCAAGTTAGCTTATGGTGAGTACTCAAGTCTGGGGAAAATATCTATCTTCTCTCAAGCTTATGTTTAGACTATGACTTATATGTTTGGATTACCTATTTTTATTAACGTGAGGGTGATCCCAGTTGTTTGTCTTAGCCCCTGCTCTTATCTTTGTAGTAGAAGTGTTGTTGGACATGATATGTACCTATGATATGAGCCTTGACTCTCTTGTTTATTGATGTCTATAATATAGAAGTTCGTCCTTAGTCCCCATCTCCCTTGTTTATACTTTTCTCTTATTGTTATTTTAGTTGCTTTCACTACCAAGGATGTGTAATGATACGATATGAGGCTTATTTGAGCTTCATTCGGGTTCCCTGTTCGCCGGTCATGTCTAGAACCTAGGCTTTGGTTGGGAAGTATGGGTGGCACTTGGCCTTGTGTGTGGGGTGTTGTGTCCTATGGTGGAGTTCAAGACCAAGTGTCCCTCCATTAAGCCCTTTACGAACCATAATGATCACCACTATTTGTGAAAGTGGCTCGTGATTGGTGCCCTTGTCTTGAAAGTGGCTAAGGAACCTTCCATGGGCCCTTGCACGGGTCATGCACCTCACCACGGGCCATGGTGAATGTCTGGTGAAGGCCTTTTCTTAATATTTGTGTGTACAAAATCACTGTGTCAGAACTTAGATCTTTGTATGGGAGGTTTCAGGGACCGTGGAGCATTATACTAACTGAGGGGCCATTAGTGGAAATAACCTTGTCTGAGAATTGGCTAAGTGTCTGAAGACCCTTACTATGGACCCCTGCATGGTCCATGATCCTATTCATATGCTGTGGATCTCTTCCACAGGCCACCTGTACTCTTTTTGATGTTCATTGCATTGATGGCTTTCCCATAATTTTGATGATTTCTAAAGGTTGGTTGTGACTCTATAACCTATCCTAAACACCTGTAAACACCTATACTCCTCAATTCCTATTCCAATTCTTGTATTAAGCTTAGAATATTCAAACTCTCTCTTTTAAGAACTCCTCCCAAGTGTGCCGTTGGACATCTAGTTTGGAGCTCAATGAAGGTCCTTCTTCTCCAATCAATTTCTTCTTGATTCTTCTAAGTAATCTAAGGTATACTGATTCATGGTCCTTTTCAACCATTAAGACCCAAGTATTTCTTGCTTCTTAATTTATGAATTTCAAGCTTGCCTTGGATATGGGTCTTCTAAATCAATGTTGATTTTATTCAATTGAGATATGGGCTATATTTAATCGATATTTTTAATGTGATTTAAGCACTGATATGGGGAATTTCATTGATATTGTGAAGGTTTGAATATGCATGTCCATTTAAATGTTAATTTAGGCATTGGTAATCTCAAGCATGCTTTAAATGTGAATTTCTTCATGGATTTACTTGAATTTCATATTATACTATTGTTTTAAGTATGAATCGCTATTGCCTATGCTATTCTCTCATTATTCATGGCATATGCATACATGAGCATTGATTTTCATAAAGTTTATGATGTGAGCTAAGTCCCAATTATGATGATGACTATGTTTTAAGAAAAATATGGGTATCAAAAGAATGTGATCAGGTAATGTCTATGATATAGTCCTTGAGCATTGACGGATGTTTACACCACTATGTACAAATATGAAGGAGCTTTTCCTATGAATGAAAGTATGAAATGAAGTATGATTTGGCTTTTTAGCCCAAGTATGCATGATTATAAAGATATTTGGCAAGTGAGCCTAAGTATACATGATTATGATTTGAAATACTAATGCCTCCTTTTTAGCCAAAGTATGCATGATTATGATAATGTTTGGCAAGTGAGACTAAGTATACATGATTATGATTTGAAATACTAATGCGTCCTTTTCTAGCACTTATATATATATATATATATATATTCTTGTGGGATGATGACTTAGCATCGAGTGGGCTTGTATGAGGAGGATATCCCCATGTCCCCTTATATAAATCCTCAAGTCACATAACAATATGCCAAACATAGGTTCATGTTTGTGCCCCTTTTAAGGGATGATTATATTAAGGATCTGCCATTAGCAAGTAGGTCACCACTTTATCCATTGTGGAGAAGACGACAAAATTCCAAGTTATTACTCAGTTGGTGTTATATTAATTGAGGTCCCATCGCCTCTATGTACAAAGTATTTTTGCATTCATGCATCACAAATTCTTGGCATATTGACATATTATTCTTTCGTATATGCTTATATCTATATATGTGCCCTTGTCATCTATCATTGATGGAGGGTTAATAAGTTCATTCAAGCGTACTAATGCATACTTTTTGTCTACATGATCTAACCAAGTAAGGATTATAGTCTATCTTTATCCACCTCTTGACGGTTAGTTAGGATTATGAGAGTTGCTTGTGGTGAGTCCTATGATTCAATGACAAGCTATATTCTGTCTACAATTATGATATTTCTCTTATGTCTTTACTTTTAAGGTACGACCGAGATCTATCTTGGTCCCCGTCCTTTCTATGACTTAGAGGCATTATTAGACAACATGTAAACTCAATGTATAGAGTTATGTTATTTGCTTGTAGAGATTGTGATTCTGGCTATATATTGATGTTGATGAAAAGATCATATGTTCTTGGTGAGATAGGAAATGTAGAAAGTCCTAAGTCCTTTTTATCCCCATAGCATGAGTCATACTAACCTGTCCCCTAGTCCTTATGTGCTATGTGCTATGTGAATCAACGCAAATCACTATTCTTATGACATCGCCATAGTGAAAGTCATATTTTTCCATCCCTTAAAAATATGTGTTTATTGCTTTATTATACACTTCCGAATTGATGATGTGTATGTAGATCCTATGAGCCTTGTTTGGGGACTCTCAGGTTCCCATTCACCATGTCACTTCTAGGCCCTAGGCCCCATGTCATTCTATCCTGTATCATGAGGTAGGGGTGCACTAAACTAACCATGCCAATGGAATCGCTTCCCACCATTCTGTCTATCATACCTGATAGCCTCTATCATACGAGTGTTATCCACAACACTCTGAAAAGTGCCTCTAGCCAACACCAAAAAACTATAGCCTCCTAAATGGTACCCTAGAAAGCTATTGGTGAACCGTTGAATCCTCTCAAAATTAGTAGGAATACTAGACATGGCATATCTAGAAAATGTATAAAATCTAGCCTTGTTGTCAGAAACAGACATAGAACTCTATTGTAGCCTATATAACTCATCCTGGTGGTTGTCTCAGAGGATGTATGGCACAAACCTATCCAAAAATATCTTTATGAACTGGACCAGGCCATAGCTAGAGTTTCAACTGGTCTACGAGATACAACTTACCTCCACTACTCCTTGGCAAGGCTGGTGAACTATTATAATGTGTAGGCAACCCCATGTGACTTAAGAATAACAAAGTTACACAGCCAATCCTGGCACTTTGACAGAAAATTATATGCACTATTGACAAATATGCCATCAAATCATGGTAGAACCACACGCACAAACCTTTTAACATTCTTCTACTCCACTATAACATTGTCGGGATGGTTGAAAATGGTGGCACCATAAACAAGGTAAGTGCAATAGATGGAGCAACAACTAAACCCTAAAATGAATAACCCAAACTTGGCTTGGATGTTTGAGGCAGAACCATAACAGTCAAAAGAGAATCTTTGGGAACTGTAGAAGGACTAACGTGAATCACAGTTGGCTCAGATAAGGCTATAGAAGGACAAACTGGTGCATAGAAATTGATACATCAACAGTAGCTGGGGCAGGATGTGCCCCTCTAATCAAGCCAATACACTGAAAATTAACTCCTGAATCAAGGGTGTAGCTTCCGGGGATGGCGATGGAAAAATAGTATCTATTGGCTTCTCTAGCTCATAAGAAATCTCTAGAGGAGTTGATCCATTCTGCCCTTTAGGTGGAGCTGCACCTCTAGAAATGCCTCAGTCCCTTCCCCTATCCCAAACTCTGTCTTGAACTCAGGAGCCACATCAGCTATCTCGGGCTCTCCTACTGATCAATAAGATTTGGTAATCGACATTTGCACTGAAGAAGTATATTAGACACTTTATAAATGGGTAATGCAAAGAAATGCACTAATAGAAGCAAGAAGTGAATACTTTCCTACTAAGCCTCTTGTAGACTCTCAAGGATAGGTGTGGAAGTCTACACACTGATCCAAAAGGCTTTAATAGACACGTTGCTCTTGACTCATGAGCCCAATGAACCTAGAGCTCTGATACCAAACTTGTCTCATTGCAAAACTGATCACAATAAAAAGTAGGATAAAATAAAGGAAAAACCATCTCAAAGATAATATAAGAAATCCTAAAATCTAGAGTCATGAGTACAAGAGCATCTAAAGTAATATAGAAGTGTCAATATACATGTATCAAATGAAATACAAGGTTTTCTCATGGTATCTGATACATGAATGAAAAGAAAAGAGGAGGAAATCCAAAGGATCCAGGGCGACTCAAAGTCTGAGCCTCACCGATAGGATCAGGATGGATGGAAAAGAGTCTAACAAAGTGAATTAGCTACCCTGTGTTGTTCCTTGTGTTCGATCTCCGAGGATGAAAAAGTGTACTAGTGAGTAAACCAAAATGTACCTAGTAGGCTCAACTGACTAGGTAAGAGAAATTGAAACGGGCATGTAACAACAACGAACCCTATCCCAGTATCCAAAAAGTTTAGTACATAATAAAATATACGCTATAGTAATGATCTAGGATATCCTCAAGAACCCATAAATACCATATAACCATAAGGTGAATATGATTTACAACTCATCAGCCCAAATACCAAGTGTGTCAAAATCTTGTCGCTTCCCTATGGTAAAGGTAATATAATAATGCACAAGCTCACCACTTGACCATAGTCAAATGATATCATGATGCCATGTCCTTACCATCTGCCTGTTGTCAAGGTATATGACGTATGAATCTCACCCTTGCCTTATGCCTAGGTCAAGGGGGTGGTACCGATGTGAAGTATAATGCCCTTGCCTCCTACTCGAGTTAAGGGATATTACAAGCAAGTGATAATAGATGTAATCAATGGTGCAACCCAAATATGCATGTAAACATGCAGAAATAAACAAGAATACCTATGTATGAAACTTACAATATCCATATGTACTCAAGGAGTAATATCATGTGTAACAGCTATTGCCCAAACCATCATCACGTTTAAAATCACCATAATTATATCAATAATCAAGAGTGTCTATAATATCATTCTTTAATTGTCCCAAGTATGCAAGAACGTCAACAATACCAGACCTTAGTTATCCCAACAATACAAGAATATCAATGACACCAGACCTAACTCATCCTAAAAATATATGTATGTCAATAAAACTCGACATTACTCGTCCCAATTATGCAAGCATATCAATCGTACTAGACCTAACTCATCGCAGTTAGTCTCACAATTCTCATTTAGTCAGATTTGATCTCAACTGATTATCATTCCATCATATTTCATATAAGTTCATCAATAGGATGAAAATTATACCACAATTCAACTCGATCGGAATCACTTTTCTATTATTACCCCAAGCTCATCAACTCAATTGCATAATTATCCAACTAAATCTCACAATTATAGACATGAACATTATGAATAACTTGAATTCGTTACCAAAAGGTTAGCCGAACCTACCTCGATGCCAAAACAACACTCGAACAAGCTTTCAATCAACTTAAGTCTCTAATTGATCTTCGGATTGAATAACCACTATGAACAATAGATACTACGCATCAAGAGGAGCATATTGACATCCATATTGGCATGAATTAGGCCTCGGGGAAATATTATCATATTTAGGGCTAAATATACGAAGTTCTCAAATCTAAACAATTATTTTAAAATCAAATTCTCCACAAAAAATGGAGTTCATGGGTTAAAATCCCATTTTAATGAAGCTTAAATTGAATGAGAAATTAGTACTTAAAGTTTGAAAATTATAGTCTAAAAATTTCCATTTTTGGATGTTCAATTTTATGAAATCAACGACAAAAATAAAGATAAAACTCGTACAAAATGATTAGTTTAGTGTAAAAAATGTTTATCCAAAGAAAATCTTCAAAAATTATTTTTCCAAAATTGTCTCAAAGAGCTTGAAAGTTAATAAATTGATTAAAATGGTATTTGAGGAGTTTAAAATTGTCTAGGTAACAAATACTCTTTGTGATCACTGATATGGAACTGTGAATGTGGGGGAGGGGGGCAAGATAGCTAACTCTCCATGCACATGGGCCAGTATCCATGAACAAGAAGGTCAAAGGATTTGACCCTTCAAGATTGCATGGAGAGAGGTGTGAACACGGAGGCTTGGGACACCTACACCAGATATCAACAAAACTAACAATGCCAAGTCCATATCCCTGCTCAAAATGGACACCCAAAACTCATCCGAAATTAAAATTTCACAAACCAAATATGTATTCTTACCAAAAATAATGATCCTAAATAAACGAGATTATCAAAGAAGTTTCAAGGCCTTCTTGCCACATTTACCAATACAAGTCGATAAAATTAGTTTAAAACTCAAAATACAATAACAGCCCTCGGTGACTCCAAAATTATTTCAAGTTCGTTTCTAGCATTAGTTTCACCATTCAAAACTAGTGGAAATATCAACATACTGATATGAGCTTTCAAACTCTGAATACTGACCAAAGTTAAACTTCGATTCTAAAAATGACTAAAATCACAACTTTTAGCCTAAAAACCTCATTTTAACTCTGAATTCAGTTCTGTAACTTCTAATAAATTAATTTTTATGATTCAGAGCTAATAAAATTAACGGATCCTCGATAGTCAAAACTCAAAATGGTATAAGAACTCACTTTTTCAATAACTTAAGCTTCCAAAATTGCCAAAACTCGTATTTTCAACTTTTCAAACACATGATTTTGATTCTAACCATATAGATAGTTCAAATTATGACCAAAGAAACATAAAAAAAGGTAAAACAATAAATCATAGATAAGGGTAAAAATGACCAACCAGGTCATTACAAACTATAAATTTGGCAATATCTTTCTTCATACCACCCTACTAATAAACTTCTCTCAAATCTCTATAAATCTTGGTAAAACTAGGGTGAATTAAATAAGATGAATTATGAGGCTCATTCAAGATCAAGTCTCTCAATCCATCAACATAAGGCATACATAACCTACCTTAGTATTTAAGGACACCATCTCCCCCTTCAGAGAAAAACCTTCACCCTTTCATCCTTCACCAAAGCTTTCAATTCTAACAATATGGGGTCAAGGTCTTCTTTGGATTTAACCTTTTCCACCAAGTAAGACTTAGAATCATTATTACCAACACACTTTCATTTTTGGGCTCATCCAACCTAACTCCTAATCTAGCTAAAATCAGTGAACTTCTCTTGCCTATCCCTTCTTGCCACCATCAATATAAGTTGTACTTTTCATGGACACTCTACTTAAAGCACTGCCAAATTAAGTTTTTCTATTCATTTTTAATTTTTATTTTACTTATTTCTGGGATTTGTACCTCATCAAGCTTTTTGGGGAGTTTGTACCTTATCAACCATGTTTGGGGTTTTGTGCCTCATCAACCATGTTGGGGGATTTGTACCTCATCAATAACATGAAGGGGTTTGTATCTGATGTGCCTCCCCAAATAGGTGGTAGGCCTTGGATTGCACTAATAATTGTCAATCCTTACACTCGTATTATGTTCTATATAAGTATGATTTTACTTCAAGCATCATATATATATGCCATATTACTATATGCTTATTCATTGCCTATGTTATGCATTTTCATTATGGTGCTTATCACTTATTGTATTTTATCCTATAAACTTAGTACATTCACATGTACTAACGCATACTCTATTCCAATATGATATCACCATGTAAGAATAGGAGCCCTGCTTAAGCATCCCCATCCATGTGGCTAGTACAATTCCACTCATGCTTGTTGGTGTGTTCTCCACTCTGGGAATATTGCTTCTGATATCATGCTATGTTCTAAAATTATCTTTCTTTTATGTAAATGTTGACTATGAAGATGAGTTCGGTTGCTTGTCTTGGCCCCCGCTCTTATCTATGTAGTAGAGATGTTGTTAGACATGTCATGTATAATGTTATGAGTTTGACTCTGTCTTGACTCTTGTTGTTATGATGTAGAAGTTGTCCCTTATCCCTATAGTCCCTATTTTACTCTATTGTTGTTGTATTGTATTACTTCCAAGACCAAGGATGTGTAATGATATGTTAATAGGCTTTCTTAGGGTCCCTTCAGGTTCCCCTCGCGCCGTGTCACATCAAAGTCCTAGGCTATGGTCAAGACAACATTGTGCATGTATTTATTAATTAATGCTTTTGTTTAGAATGCTTTTCCATGGTGCAAAATATTACAATCGCCTAATTATTATTTGCTAGATCAAGGTGCTATTGAAAGGGATAAGGGACTAACTAACAGGATTCAGTGTGATCTCTCTTGTCTGATCAATCTAACCAAATCAAGGGGTGGTTCCAGTTATATATGATACAAATTAGAAAAGATTACGATTATCTAGATATACTATGTTAGGAATTCATGGATAACACAATACCCTAGTTACTTCTCTTACTGTAGTTGCAAAAACCCCTCTTTCAGGAGATAAGCAGATTAATTCATATGAATTGCTCATAATTACTCTAGGTCTAGACCATATTTCTGCTGGGATCCACCCTAACCTTTGTTACGTTATATATTTTAAAAATGACCGCTTATGCCTTTAAAAGGATGTATAGTTTGGGCAACATTAAATTTTTGGCACCGTTGCTAAGGAATACAACTTTTAGACTAGTTAATTTGGATAATTTGTCAATTAATTCTTATTTTCATTATTTTATGCATTTTATTATTTTTATTTTCTTTCAGTGTATATGTGAAGTGTATGCACAACACTCGCAGTCCAGGCAATCCATTGACTCTGTTTAACCATAAGATTTAGAAAACATAGAGAAGAATGGCCTAAAGCAATACGAGCAACATTTCAAATGATGTTGTAAATGCAAAACCTAACACAAATAATGATAATGAAACGACCCCAAAAAGTGCTGGAAAGGTTCCTCAGAAGTGCCCGAAAGCATAATGTAAATATATCTCAACATTTATACGTGATATCAGAAATCTAACTTCATATTCTTGATTAGGAGGAAAAATTCAGTAGGGAATAGGTCTAACCCTAATTTTAGAGTGATTGAATCACAATTTGAAGTTTTCAAAAATGTATGTTGTAAAGAGAATTCGCGCCCCTGGCGTGACACACCTTGGGTTGCCCCAGTGTTATTTTTGCCTAGTTTTTGTTGTTTGGTACAAGGATTTTGGGTGTTAGGCCTAAGTCTTTCCATGCATGAAAGTACCTATACTTAGCCATGTTTGACCTTCATATCATACAATATATTCCTAAATACTCTTTACTCAAAAAAATATTTTACTCAAATTTCAAGTGCCAAAACTCAATCCGGATCTTAAGAAAATCACTCAAGCTTCAAGTCTCCATTCCAATCTTCATCAAGGAATTCTCCAAAGTGAAGGTTTGTGAGTTTCAACCATTAGATCCTTTCACCCATGATGCCCAAGCTTCCTTTTTACCTAAATTATATTTTTGTAAGTTGATTTTAGTTATGGGTCTTCTATTATAAATTTGACTATGAGCTATGTTGGGGTTTTGTAAAAGTGTGACTTTTTAAGCATGTTTTGAGCTATGTATTTTTGATCTTGAGATTTGATGAGAGTTTTGATATATATTACATGAGGGTATAACCTAGTATTGGTGGGTAAATTTACATTGAATTATGTTGTATGATTTCATCTTGAATTGCATGGTTCTACGCTAGCATTACATACTCATCAAGTGTTTGATAAAATATCCAATTAATGTATCTAGAATTGTTGAAGGCCTAATGCATGGCATATGAGTTAACTGGCATTATGATGATGAAAGGATAATATGTATGTGTGTATTTCATGAAAAGCATTTATAGTGTTATGAGTTGACCTTAGCCAATTGAGGGATTATGCCTAAATCACCTCGGATAGGGGTAGTAAGCCATCAACCAATTATGGGGTTGATACCTCAATCACTTCTGGCAGAGGAAGGTCATGACTGTCAATAAATTGAGAGGTTGATACCTTAATCTCCTCAGATGGAGATGGTAAGCCATCAATCAATTAAGGGATTGATACCTCAATCACTTCCGATGGAGGGTAGTCATGTCCATCGACCAATTGAGGGGTTGATTTCTCAATCACTTCTTAGGGGTGGTCTACCTTATATTCCAAGTACTAAGTTTCTTCGTCTATGATAATGGTCTATTCTTACGCATGTAATATAGTCTATATATATGCATGTTTACCTCGAGTATTATTATGCATACCATATTGTTATATGCTCATCTATTACCTAACTATGTTTTTCAGTTATTTTGCTTATCTATTGTTGTATTACATCCTACATACTTAGTACATTTAAACATACTAATGCATACTCTATTCCTATATGATGTTACTATATATGAACCAGAGCCCTACATGAACACCCTCCTCCTCCATGTGGCTAGTGTGATATCGCTCAAAGCAAGTTAGTGAGTCCTTAACTTCGAGGACATACTTCTATTGATTTATGCTATGTATAGACTCTCTTTTCATTATTGTATGCTTTAAATATAATGGTGAGCCCGATTGCTTGTCTTGGCCCCTACTATGTTCTATATTTAGACGTGTTGTTGAACAAGTTATGTAATGATGCTTTGAACATTGACTCTCTTGACTCTTTTGATGTTTTACAATATGAAAGATGTCCCTTAGCCTAGCTTTCCCATTTTACTATCTCTTATTATTGTTTTATTACTTCCATGACCAAGGATGTGTATTGGGGTCCCTTCGGGTTCCCCATTCGCCGTATCACATCTAGGCCCTAGGCTTGGGTCGTGCTAAGTTTGGTATCAGAGCAGTAGGTTGTTACTGGTCCTCGCATCCAACATACCGCATTGATTATTGTCTTATTCATGGTTGTTTTGTGCACCATAACTATAGGTAAGAGGCTGTGAGACATTTTAGCAAATGTTTCCCTTCTTCTTACTCTTTGTTATGTTATAGAAGTTGGTATGATTTTCCTTCTAACTAATGTTCTTTGCTATGCTTGATCTTGCCTAACACAAGAAGAAGAAAAGCCGATACACACAGGAACAACCAACTCGTGGAGAGCTCTAAGTTGCTCTTACCTTGCTAGCTCAAGTTGTGGCTAATCGAGTCAATCAAGGGGCCCAATCTCCTCATGCTCCTTCTCTGGCATCTCGAGAGAGGGACTTTATGAGGATGATCCACCGCATTTCAATGTGTGTAAAGTAGATAAGGACCCTCAAGAGTTTATTGATGAGGTTTATAAAGTGTTGGCTATCAAGGGTGTAAGGTCGGAAGAGAAGGTGGAGTTGTCAGCTTACCAACTCAAGGGGCTGGCTCAATTATGGTACACTCAATAGAAGGAGGAGAAGGGTGTCATAACCCAAGCCTAGGGCTTAGATGTGACCAGCGAATAGGAAACTCGAAGGAACCCTAAACAAGCCTCATAGAATATCATTACTCATCGTTGGTCGTGGAAGCAATTAGAATGACCAGTAGAGCTAAACGTAAATAATGGAAATAAGGACTAAGGGTAACTTCCATATGAGAAAGATCAAGAGTCAATAAAGGCAAAATAATAGCATAGATAAATATCATGTCAAACAACACCTCTATTACATAGATAAGACCGAGGGCCAAGACAAAGCAATAGGGCTCACACTTATAGACAATACATAAGTCAAAGGAAAAGTCTTAATACATAGCAATAGATTATAAGTAACGTCCCCAGAATGGGGGACTTCCCAGGAAGCTTGATAGAAGTTGTACTAGCCACGTGGAGGAGGAGGATGATAAAGAAGGACACCGGCTCCTACATGGTGATATCATGTAGGCATAGAGTATGCATTAGTACATTTGAACGTACTAAGTATATAGTATGCAATGCAACAAGAGGTAGACATCATAGGAAAAATGCATTATCATAAGCAATGAATAACATACTACAATATAACATGTATGAGAATGATGCTTGAAGTAAAACTATGCCTATATGGATCATAATACAAGTGTAATAAGTGACCATCATAGAGCTAGCCAAGGCCTACCACCCCCTTGGATAGGTGCATGACTTATAAACCCATTCATGAGGATGATGCAGTGCAAACCCCCCACCAAGGTTGACAGAGTACAAACCCCCTATCAAGGTTGATGTGTACCAACCCATAACAAGGTTACCCAGGCCTACCACCCCCTAGCTAGATGACCAAAGTACCAACCCCTCGATAGGTTACCCGGGCCTATAACCTCTAGAGCTAGGCTTGGTCATCCCCAACACTATATAGAGATAATATCATATTTATAGGAACTCCTTTCATCATCATATACATACATTCCTCTTCATCATCATTCAATCTTCATTTCATCATCATATATTCATTTAACTCATAAAACATACGTTGGACCTTCAATTCCTCCAGAATCTATAACCGGACATTTTATCAAACACGTAGAGGATCTGTAATGCTAGTGTTAAACCATGCATTTCAAGAGTGAAATCATGCTATAAAAATAGGGTAAAGCTACCAATAGATACTTAGTAACACACTCAAAAAATATACATCAATATCCTTTATCAATTCTCCCAATAGACCTTAGATTCATAGCTTCAAACATAGTAAAACAACCACAATTTCATAATCCCCAACATAATGTCCAGTGATTTTCATAATAGATACTATCTATGGATAAATCAACTTTAAATCAAGCAATTCTTAGTAAAAAGGGCTTGGATAACATGGGTTAAAGGAACCCATGAAATAAATCCACACACCTTAGCTTTGGAGATGAACTTCATGATGATTGGAGATATAGATTTGAAGCTTGAGAGGAAATATTTAGATCGGGAGAGTGTTTTGAGACTTGAGTTTAGGAGTAAAATATTTGGCTATGTGTTTGAGTGAATATTAGGGAATGTTTAGAATGATATGAGGGTGAAAAATAGCTAAGTATAGGTATATCCACGTTTAGAGACACTGAGGCCCAAGACTTAAAAGTCTTGGACCACAAGAAAAATAAATTAACCAAAAAAGGAAATGTCTGCACCGCAGACAGGATGCGTGGATCGAATTTCTCAATCTATGCGCCCTTGGCACGTGGTGCTAGGGGCGCAAAAGGTTCTCTCGAAATCATCACTTGGAAAATCCAAATTGCTAATCATTTACTCTTAAATTGGAGTTAGATCCATTTTTTCACTCAAAATGACCCTCTGAACAATAATGTGAAGTTAGATTTGCGATATTGCGCATGAATTTTGAGATAGATGGAAATTATGATTTTGGACACTTTCGAGGTAGATTGTTAGGCACTTTTTTGGGGGGGTTGTTACAATATCTCCCCCTTGGGAACATTCATCCTAGAATGTCAAAGAGACGCATATGTGAGAAACAAACATGATAAATTTCAGCCCACATAAAGATGAAACAATGCACTTAAACATCATTTCAAAATCTCATCATAAGTGCAAAATCATCATGAACTTAGTCAATTTAAGCGCGAACATAGGCAATGACATGAGGGCTAAACTTAAGACTTGAGATCAGAATAAGGACTTACATCAATACCTTAGGCTTGAATGCAATGGAAAAAGGTAAGGAGATTTCTTTTGCATGACCACTTGGGCCACCTAAGTAGTACTTTCAACTTGTTGATTCCTCCAAAGGACCTTAACGGAAGTGACTTCTTTGTTTCTCAATCTTTTCACTGGCCTATCCAATATCTAAATATGAACCTCTGATAGGTCAAATTATCTTTAACAATACCCACAACATCAAGAGGTATAATGGCATTCGAATCACCCACACATTTCCTCAACGTTGACACATGAAATACCAGATGAACCAAATCCAATTCCCAAGGCAATTCTAAGTGATAAGCCACCTTTAAAACCCTTATCATCACCCTACATGGACCCATATATATTGGGGTCAACTTGCCTTTCTGACAAAATCAGACCATAACCTTCATGGGTGACACTATCATGTAGACCCAATCACCAACTTGGAATTCATTATTCCTTCTCCTCATATTGGCATATGACTTTTGGAGACTTTGGGCCATCTTCAACCATTATCTAAATTTCCTAAGCTTCACAAGAGCCTCCAGAATCAGATCTAGTCCCAACAAAGCTACCTTACCAGCCTCAAACCAACCAACTGGTGATCTATAAGGCCTCCCATAGAGAGGCTCAAAAGGGGTCACACCGATGCTAGAATGATAGTTATTGTTGTAAGAAAATTCAATCAATGGGCATTACTGAAGCACAATTTTGGGGCGTTTCAAAAATAAAGTCAAAGAAACATGCATAAGAGAACTAATCATGAAGATTTCACCCCAACATGAATGCAACAAATGCATTTAGACATCATTTTCAAAAATTCTCTACATGAGTGTCATAATCACTATAAACTGGTTACCATGAACATGAATGTATGCAAAATGACATAAGGGCTGAAGCTTAAGACTTGAAATCATATAGGTGACTTCAATTAGAAACTTTGGCTTGAGTAGAGTAGAAGAGATATGGATATCGCTTTCTCATGTTTGCCATTACTTCCCATGTGACACTTTCAACTTGTTGATTCCTCCAAAGGACCTTGATGGACGATACATTTTTTTTCTCAACCTCTTTACTTGTGTATCCAACATTTTCACTAGGACCTCCTCATAGGTCAAGTTATCTCCTACAACATCCATAACATCCAAGGGCACTATGGCACTTGTGTCACCCACACACTTTCTTAACATGGATACATAGAAGACTGGATGAACCATATTCATTCCTATAGGAAACTCCAACTCATATGTAACCTTGCACACTCTCCTTAAAACTCTATAAGGACCCACAAACGTCGGGATTAGTTTCTCCTTCTTGCCAAACCGGACCACAACCTTCACGGATGAGACTTTCAAGTAAACCCAATCACCAACCTTAAACTGAAGATCTCTTCTCATCATATCGGAATCGGACTTTTGTCTACTTTGGGCTGTTTTCAACCTCTCCTTTATCAACCTCACCTTCTCTAAGGCTTCTATAAAAAAATCTGGACCTAGCAAAGCCATCTCCCCCACTTCAAATTAGCCAACTGGGGATCTACAATGTGCACCATAAAGAGCTTCAAAAGAAGCCATACCAATGTTTGAGTGGTAGCTATTGTTGTAGGCAAACATAATGAGTAGAAGATGTCATCCCAATAACCCTTAAACAACAAAATACAAGCTTTAAGCATATCGTCAAGAGTTTGGATAGTTCTCTTGGCTTGACCATCAATTTTAAGATGAAAAGTCATACTAAGCTTAACCTTGGTACCAAGACCTCTTTGGAAGGACCACCAATAGTGAGAAGTGAATTGACCACCACAATGCAAAATGATAGACAAAGGCACTCCGTGCAATCTAACCAACTCATATATATACAACTTGGCAGAATATTCAGTACCATAAGTAGTTTTGACCTATAAAAAGTGGGTCGACATTGTCATTCTATCAATAACAACCTAAATAGAGTCAAAATATTTATTAGTCTTAGGAAACTCAACTACAAATCTATGTTGATCTTTTCCCACTTCCAAGTAGAAATTTCTATATCTTGGGCTAGGCCACTCGACCTTTAATGTTCGACTTTGACTTTTTGATAGTTGTGACATCTGGATATGAAAATGACAATTTCTCTCTTCGTACCACCCTACAAATACACCTCCCTCAATTCTCTATACATCTTTGGAGAATCGGCGTGAATGGAATTGGATGAATTATGGGCCTCCTTCAAAATCAACTCTTTCAAGTTATCTACATGTGGCACACACAATCTACCTTGGCACCTAAGGGAACCATTTCTCTCTTGGGAGAAAACCTCCACTTTACCATCTGTCACCAAGGCATTTAACTCTAGCAATGCAGGGTGTTTTGCCTTTATCTCCTTAATCAAAGAAGATTTGGAACCATCAACAACCACTATACCACCATTATCGACCTCATCCAACCTACCCTTGATTTAGCCAACCGGTGAACCTCTCTAGCCACCTCTTTGCCATCATCATCAACATAGGCTAGAGTACCCATAAACATCCTATTTAGAGCATCGGCCAAAAAATTATCTTTGTTGGTGTGATAATAAACACTTATATCGTAATAACCTTCTTTGTCTCAAGTTAATATCTTTATGGGTGAACACATATTTGATACTCTTGTGGTCGGTAAACACATCAACATTAACTTCATATAAGTACTGACATCAAATTTTCAAAGTAAATACCACGGCCGCAAATTTAAAATCATGGGTGGGATAAATCTTCTCTTGCACCTTAAGTTGTCTAAGCCATAAGCTATCACCTTACCATTTTGCATGAAAACAAACCGCAAACTAATCCTTGAGGCATCATAATACACCACAAATCCTTTTAACCCTTCCAGTAGAGACAAGATAGGAGCGACGACAAGCTTATCTTTCAATGTTTGGAAACTCTGCTCACATTCATCGGTCTACACAAATTTTGCCTTCGTTTGTGTCAATTTAATCATAGGAGAAGCAATAGAAGGGAAATCATTTATAAACCTCTAGTAATAACCTACCAAACCCAAGAAACTTCTAATATCTGTGGAGTCAAATGTCTAGGCCAATTTCTAATCATCTTCATCTTCTTATGATCCACCTTAATGCCGTCACCCGACACCACAAGCCCTAGAAAAGCAACCTCTTTCAACCAAAATTCATATTTTTCATATTTAGCATACAACCTCTCCTCCCTCAAGATTTGCAACACCACCTTCAAGTGATTCACATGCTCTTCCTCACAAAGGGCATAAATGAAGATATCATCAATGAAAACCACTGCAAACAAGTCAAGTTAGGGTTTAAAGACCCTATTTATGAGATCCACAAATATAGTTGGTGCATTAGTCAACCCTAAGGACATAGGGCCCACACTTAGTCCAAAAAGTCTTCTTGGGATTATCACGCTCCCTTACTTTCACTTGGTGATACTCGGACCAAAGGTCAATCTTAGAAAAGTTACTAGCCCCTTAAAGTTGATAAAAAAAAGTCATCAATCCTTGGTAGAGGGTAATTGTTCTTTATGGTGACTCTATTAAATTGTCGTTAATCAGTGCACATCCTAAGTGAACCGTCCTTTTTCTTCACAAATAACACATGCACCCAAAGGTGACTTATTGTTCCTTATGAAACCCTTCTCTAACAAATACCTCAATCTCTCCTTCAACTCCTTCAACTCCACTAGGGCCATACGATAAGGGGGAATAGAAATGGGTAGAGTAACGGGAAGGAGGTTTATACAAAAGTCTATTTCCCTTTCAGGAGGAACACCAGGCCGTTCATTGAGAAAGACATCAAGAAACTTATTAACCATTAGAACTGACTCAATAGGAAGAATTTTGGACTCAACACCCCTAACCCTCACAAGATGATAAATTGAACCCTTAGAAATCAACTTTTAGGCTTTAAGTCATGAAATGAATCTACCCTTGACCACTACATCACAACTTTACCACTCAAGGACAAGCTCATTAGGGAATTGGAATTTAACTATATAGGTGCTATAATCAATAGAAGCATAATATGCATACAACCAATCCATCCCAAGAATAAGATCAAAATCCACCATATCTAATTCAACAAAATCACAAGGCAAGACTTTATGCAATATGAACATGGGATAATTTCTATAGATACTTTTAGCAACGATGGACTTACCAACGGGGGTAGACACTTTATAAGGTTCACACAACAATTTGGGACTAACTTGAAACTATTTGCAACAAATAGAGTAATAAAAAAAAAGAGTGGCACCCAGGGCTATCAATTCATACACATCAAAATAAAAAACCTTTAACATACCGATGTAGACGTTGGGCACCTCATCCACCCATTGTCTCCCTTGAAGAGCATAGAATCTATTTTGCATTGGAGCACCCCCTTGTTGGCCTTCTCTTCCCTTTTGACTATATTTACACCATGGCCTTGTGGACGACTATCTCTACTTATGTTTTGAGATAACAATAATCAATAACCTTGTGACCCATCTCTCAACAACCAAAGAAAGCATTATAATTCCTCAAATATGGACCACTATGATTCTTTTCACACCTTTGGCATATAGGTTTTGCCATTCCTCCATTACTATCTTAGAACCTTGGGCTGGTTACTCTATCATTGAAAAATCTCTTGGTAGGAGCATTGGATGACCCTTGGCCTAGGAACTTGTGGCCTTGTGAAAACCGACCACCCTTAGATCTTTGGAAACACCTTCAAAACAAGCCATATTGGACGCATGAAAGGTGAAAGTCAAATTTGACCTTGGCGCTTGGTCGACTAACATGGTGTGACAACTAATTGTTACCTATTGTCCCAGTCAACCTCTTATTGGTTGGGTTTGGTTGATTAGATGAGAACATATCAATAGAATCTTGTCACCCATTTCCTTTTCTTATTCATCATTACCTTAGTCGGGATCATGACATTTTGTGGGGGTTAATGTTTGCCACTATCAAACAACAAGCAATCCAAAGAAAAATGGATAATACATGTAAATTCCCAACTAAATAAATGCAAATGACCTGGGTTATTTCAAGCTAGCTACAAATAGTTCCCACAATCCCAAGTTGTAGGGGTTTAGCCACTCATAGCTTGGGAAAAAACATAAACACTGAATAAAACAAACATACTTGAGAAATTACCCAATGAAAATGAAGAGTAATAAACCACCTTGATTTTGTATTCACAAGCTAGAATAATGAAGTTGAATTACAAGTGATTCCAATCCCTAAATTGGGTCTTTAAACTGAAACCCTAGTTATCTACTCTAAAACACTAAATGAATCTCTATAGAAAATATTCTATTGTCTCTACACAATCTGATTCTCCACCGAAAACCCAAACTTATACTATTTATACTATTTATAAAAAGGTCCTTAAAATAAATTAAAAAATCTGGTCGACAACAGTTACCTCTCGTAGGTACGACTTGTAGAGTGACCTACAGGTTATAGTCGGATATTCATAGTCAGCACTTGCCATTTTGGACTTGGCTGCTACGATGAGTCTTTATTTGGTCTACAACTCATAGTCCAACCTTTTATTTCTTGGTCTAAATTAAATCAACACTGTCGATCACTTCGAGGTCCTCTTCTACGAGTTGTAGTTAGGACTATGACCCATACTCTAGGCTAGTATGGCTGAATTTTAATTTCTTAGATTTTGATTTTGGAAGTTATTACTCACTGCAGTCATCCACTATGACTCATAGCTTAGGCTACAACTTGTAGTCAGTGTCGTAGGTCTTTAAATGCAACAAAATAAGCTATTTTCTCCAAGAGTAAGCCAACATGTATTTTCTGCAAAAACCAACACAACACACATAAAAAACATAAAAAGTTGCATTGATAACACACAAAATACTTTGAGTTAGGCACCAAATGTGCTCTATTTTAATAGCACATCAACACCCTCAACTTAGAATTATTTCTTATCATCAAGCGACGACTAAATTTAGATGAATAATAAGCAATACATAGTAACCATCACCTGACATGTACTTTACTCAATTTCAAGTCAAGTACCCAAACTAGCACTTTCAAAACATTGTCATGCTATTATCAAGAAAAACAAGGCACATTGGTACATTTGATAATCTAACTATGGCAAGTTAAGGAGTATCATCAATCCACAATTACTGAACAAGTAATATGCTAACTGTGCAATGCAAATGCCCTCACAGGAAAGAAGTCCCCCTCTTTACTCAGTAAGCAATCAAAGTGGATTGAGTAACTATGCAAGTATACTCACTCTTAGAAATGATATTCATGCATGATAACTAATACCATAGGCTTGCCCATATACTCACAACCCAGACTATTGACTATTTGGATCAGGATCACTTTAGGACTTCATAGGCTTATAATGTCGCTCATGGGGGCTTTGATATGTCATTTTGGGCAATTAGTGACTAAATCCAACCTTAAACCGTGCTTTTCAACACTTTCATCTCAACAACTTAACCATTTCGACTTTGTTCTCCCTTATTTTTCTTTCTCAAGCTTTTCCGGGTACTTTTTTTTCATTTCTCAGTTTGTCCCTTATTTTTGAACTCATTTTGCTATTCTTATTATTCTAAGGCATCTTTTCATCTTTTTATCTCACCTAGTACATGAATTTACATCTTTGTTTTCATTTCCAACTGCTCACCTCATTTTTCTACTATACCACCACATCAGCTACCCTGAACTTAGGCTTTTAGCCTGAGGTAAAGTACATAATATCCATTCCCTAATCCAGGGCCACTTTTGGTAGCCACCCTCAACTTAAGATTTTTGCCTCAATCAAGGTTCACAATGTTCAAGGATAGACCAGGGCCAATATCATGGTGATTCACTAGACAAGGTTAGGCTAGCTAGGTATCAAGAAAGAAAAAGTACATGTTAGGCTCAAATATTTGGAACAAGAGATAAAATTTTTCATTTGGTGGGTCCTTTAGCAAAAGTGGACTAGTTTAAAGAAAAATGGCCTAATATCCTTTCTTAATCAACATAATCTCCATTCCAACTCACAGTAGCAAGGCAACTTTTGAATTAGTACATAGTGCATGAACGTACAAAATTAGCTCACACACAAAGGACATTGCATACATGGCCAACATTGACACACTAATCATGCTTCAAGCATCAATTTACCTTTACTTAATCAGAATAATCATTGCCAAATCAATCACACATGCAAGGTCACAAGAATAACCAATAATCACAAAAATTTTGTGGGTACAAATTTTCACAACATTTAGTGAAACCATTCAATACTATACACATGCCAAAAGTCTCAATCACTATATATCCATAGATTAGCCAAAACACCTACAACATGCTGGTTCAACATAAAAATAAAATCATCCAAAAAGGAAAAAAAAAACAAGAAAACCTTGGGGTATCAAAACTAGGATAGTTATGGACTAAAGGCTACTTAGACTTCACCTTAATCCATAACTACCCATACCTCACCAAAACAAGAGTACTTTGTCCTCAAAGTATAATAAAAACTAAATAAAACAACTCATCTAACACAATAATAAGAATAAAGTATCCAAAAAAATACTAGTCAGAAGGTGGTCAAAAACATCAAACATTAGTATTGTTCTCAGGCATCGGCATTAGTCTGGTCATGGGTGGGTCTCTTCTCCAGAGTGCAGACTCGTGAATATACTCAGTCATCACATGGACCCAATCAATGTCATAGCCAGCTACGATACTAGCTAGTAGGACTGCTTACTCTAATGTGATAATATTATCAGTGTATGTAAGTCGAATACGAGATTGGATGATGGACCACCTACACTTTCTGAGGGAAGAGAGATGAGACTTCATAATAGGCATGGTATATATGGTGACCTATGAAGGCTCGGGGTCACTATCTAGTATCTGACTGGCTACCCATCATAGGAGCTCAGTCCTCAAGTCCACATCTATCCCAATAACAACCGAGCTCATCTTATCAATCCATCTATCATACTCAGCTATGGACTGGGGTGCTTTATAAGTAGGCCCGAACTATACTTTCTGGATGGTCTCTTCTGAAATATTTACCCACTTGTCTCAGACTAGAACCTCTCTCAATTAGGGCCTATCAATAGCTTTCTACCTTTTGGGAAGATCACTAATGGTGGTGGTTATGTATGCTGCGTAGAACTCTCAGACTAGAAGTAGGGCGTGTTTGCCCAGCTTCTGTGTTAGCCACCAAAACCGATGCTTGTCTATCTTGGCTGCCAACTTAGGAACATGGTTTCACAAATCAACTAATCGGGTCTCCTCGTAGAATAGCCTCACGGGCTTTTGAAATGACTCAATAAAGTGCCTAAAAAATGCCCACAATAATAATTTCCATATATCTAAAAATTCATGTGTGATATTGAAAATCCAACTTCACATTCTTCTTCAGTGGGCAAAATTGAATGGGGAATAGGTATGACCCATATTTTAGAGGACCAGTAGCGAAAAAACAAATTATGCAAAAATTGTAATTCTAGTACGGGTATGCGTTTGCTCCGCATTATGGAGTCATTGAGGAGATATTTTATTTTGTGCCTGTTTTTCTGTTTCAGTCAAAGGCCTTTAGGTCTTATGCCTAAGCCTTCCTATGTGCAAAAACACTTATACTTAATCATATTTCAACATATATCATAGAACACAATCCCAAAAACCCTCTCTAACACTTAGCCGAATATTTCACTAAAATTCAAGTGTCCTAATCTCATTTGTGGATCTCAAGGATTTCAGTCAACCTTCGTATTCTCAATCAAATCTTCATCAAGGAAATCTCCAAAGTTGATGTATATGGGTTTCAATCATTAGGTCCTTTCACCCATGGTGCCTAACCATCCTTTTACCTAAATTGAATGTTTTCAAGTTAGCTTATTTATGGGTATCTCTTACTATGAAAGTTGATCATAAACTATGTTGGGGTTTCATGAAATATGATTATTTAAGCATGTTTTGAGCTATGAATCTATGGTCCATTATGTTATTCTATAAAGGGTTTTGATATATCATGCATGAGGGTATTACCAAGTGTTGGTTGGTGGTATTACATTTGTTTTTCTCACATGATTTCACTTTTAAATTGTATGATTTTATACTAGTATTACACACCTGCCAAGTGTTTGATAAAATGCCCGATTATGGAATTTTGAGATATTGAAGTTCTAATGCATGGCATTTGAGTTAAGTGACATTCTGATGATTAAAGAAATGTATGTTTATATTGATTTCATGAATAGTATCTATAGTATTGCTAGTTGACCACACCTCACGTGGGGGTGGTAGGCCTGTACTACCATTTAGGGGTTTTTATGTACTTCAATCACCTCATTCCGGTGGTGGTAGGCCTGAACTGCCATGTTGTGTGGTATGTACCTCAATCACCTCGCTAGAGGGTTGTAGGATTATGCTATCACATTGGGGGTATGTACCTCAATCGCCTCGTATGGGGGGTGGTAGGCTCGTAATACCATGTTAGGGGTATGTACCTCAATCGCCTCCCAACATGGTGGTAGGCATTGGATTCTGAGTACTAGTTTGCTTGGTCTATAATAATGGTCTCTTCCTACAAATGTAATATGTTCTATATAAGCATTATTTACATCAATCATCATTCATGCATGCCAAATTGCTTTCATGCTCATTCATCGCCTAATTAAGCATTTTAATTTTGTTGCTTATCTCTTGATGCATTGCATCCTACATACTTAGTACATCCAAACGTACTAACGCATACTCTATGCTTGATGTCTTCTTGTCATCTTTTAAGAAAAGTTTAAGGCATGATTTATCAACCAGTTATTCCCTCTTGAGCTCAGGAAGGCTAAAAGGATGGAGTTCATGAATTCAAAGCAAGTATCTGAGTATGAGTGAGTATGCCCTCAAGTTCAACCAACTCTCTAAATATGCTCTACAAATTGGTTGCCGCCACGAGGAGTAGATGAACAAATTTTTGATGGGAGGTATGTGATTTGTTTAATGAGGAGTGTCGTGTCGCTATGTTGATTAGTGATATGGATTTGTCCCACCTAATGACATATGTCGAACAAATTGAGGGGGAAAAGCTTAGAAAAAGAAAGAGTGGTGAGACTATGAGGGCCTGTCTTGAGGGTAGGTTCCAATATCCCAAGGGTGGCCGGTTTCATCAAGGCCAAAGGTCTTCTTATGCTCTTAATAGAAGGTTTGCCAATGACAACCCAAGGTTCCAAGGTGATGGTGGTGTGGTGCCTAATGCTATGTACCCAAAATATGGTAAGGATCATAATGGCCCATGTTTGAAGGACACCAACATTTTTTTTTGGTTGTGGTGAAGTGGGATATAAGGTGGTGGATTACTCATGAAATCAGAACAAAGGTAAGGATGTTCATCTACAGGGTGCCAGTGCGATTCCTCGGGGAAGAGATGGCCAAAAAGGTTATTCCCTAAGGCACAATCGATTCTATGTTGTTCAAATGAGACAAGGGTTAGATGAGGTGCTTGATGTTATCACTGGTATGTTAAAAGTCTTTGATTTTGATGTGTATACATTGATAGACCCGGGTGCCACTCTTTCTTTTGTTACCCCCTTTGTTGCAAAAAGTTTTATGTTGAACTCGAACTGTTGTGTGAGCCTCATATGACACCCCATATCTTATATGTACTACTTCTATGCGAATGAAACATGATATGGTTTGGTCAAATGAGTCTCCATTTTTAAATGTGCTTGAATCTCAGATTAGAGGGTTATATGTTTGTCTAACGCTTATGAGGGTCCAGTGTATACAAGTTTTAGGTCAAATTGAGGATATCAACGCCCTAAACAAAGTGAGAGAATTAAGGTGCTTGTAGGTTTAGGAAGCTAGCAGGTGAGTCACCTACTTGCTTAGCTTAACTTTGCTAGGTTGACGGAGACGAGGCCCGATGTTGAATCTGTCCAAGTCTGATTATGAATAAAGTCCGTGTTAAGGGTGTAACTTTAGCGCATGTTTTAGCATCCTAAATAGACTATATTTTCAGCCAAGAAGGATATAAGAAGAGACCAAAGACATCACAATCTCTTTGATAATTTATGCCCAAACTAACTAAGAGAAAGGGAAAAATTACCAGCAAAGGCCCATCAATTTGGAGCACATTAAGGCACAAGTGAAAGGAAAAAAATAGTATATTAATCACTTGATAAAAAAAGGATTATATTGTAAAAGTAAGTTGGACAAGTTCTCCTTTAAAAGGGGCTTATAAGCATCTCATTCAAGTCATGTAACTTGAACAAAAAACATTAGATTGTTTTTCCAAGTTCTCTCTCAATCTTTTTGACTTTACAAGCAGCCATAAGAGAATTTTAGGGTTCCTAGAGAAGCCTATACCTTAAGGATAAAGGTAAGTAAGAATACTTATGTGTTTATTATAGTTTTCTTATGTAAAACAAGAGACTAGGATGGTTATGTTTATGCTAAAATTTTTGGACAGCATTATCCTAAGGATTGTTGTCACTTTTCTTGTTGATAAAGAGACTTTTCTCTTCTTGGTTTGATGGACTATGAAGTAAATTTTATTTTCTTAACATGGTTTAGTTTTGTAGTGATATGACAAGGATGCTGCACCATTGTTACAATCCGCAAAAATGAGTTGTTGTGCGATATCGTAATTGTGCTCTTAAGAGGAACTTGTGGACTAATAATCAGAGATTGTTGTTTCACACTATCCATACACTTTAGAACTATTTTTGCACTATTTGTGGACTGATTTTATGTGTATATATGGTGGGGACTTTTTGGTTAAAGTTGGAACATATTTGGGATTGTTGACATCGAAGTGTAGCGAGATGACATAATGTTATGCTGCCTACTTGTGTGTTTTGTTGAATTATTATGTGTTGTGCTTGTGGGCTATTGTAAGAATGCTATGACACTAAAGCAGGCTGCACATGATATATATATGAGAATGTGTATTATAAAATATACTTAGAGGCATAAAGGTTGAAAGAATATGCTCGAGTTTATAATTATACATTTGCTGCCCGTGTGTAGTTTTTTTATGAGATTAGGCTGCCAAGATGTATCTATTGGATTCTAAGGCTAGTTTTATCACCCATTATATTGTAGATAACTATTTGGAGGAAGGTAAGGTTATCTCGAGGTAATAGCGATGTCGTACAATCAGGTATGTAAGGCTACATAATTTCGTATTATATGGCATGAAACATAAATCCCTCCTTGGCACATAAA
This sequence comes from Solanum sejunctum, assembly GCA_025642045.1. NCBI lineage: Eukaryota > Viridiplantae > Streptophyta > Magnoliopsida > Solanales > Solanaceae > Solanum > Solanum sejunctum. The sequence goes on from JAOTQJ010141139.1 coordinate 65,822, forward strand.
GGCACTTACCAACTCCAACACAACTATTTACTGTGTCTCCACTCTTTCACATGTTCATATGTTCCCATACATAGTCACCTTGTTGTGAACATATATGAACATATGTTCACATTGTTCTTGTTGCTAAATAAATTTCACGAGTTGTTTCATCTCTAACGCATTTCATTAGTTGTGTAATGTACACTTTTCATTATTATATTGCCTTGTATGATTATGTACAAGTCATATACTACATAAATAGTCCTACAACCCTAATGTTATAACCACCAAAACAATCATCTCAAAGGTAATTGAAAGATAAAGTATATTTCCTATTGATGGACTGTAACCGAAGGGGTGGAAGAATCTCCTAGCCAATGTTGACCCTATCACGAGGGGTAGCCCAAGGGGTGAAAGGAAAAGCCTGGAAGGGTTGATACCTATATAGATTTACCACTGATCAGCTACTCATTTGTATTACATATGGTGCACAGATTATACAGCAAAGGTAAAGTAATAAAAAAACATAAAGTACAGGATCCCACAATATAACTACAGGTGGTCTCTTATCCTACACTACTGCATAGTTTTATTTGAGTTGTTACTTCAAATATAGTATTTCCTGCCTTATATATTCAATATAATCTCTCATACTGATGTCCATTATGGGGGACCTACATTTCATGCTACAGGTATAGGTACTAATAGATCTCCTTAGTAGGAGTACATGTTATCCAGCTGCTGTTACCAAGCTCCAAGTTGCTTCAGAGCATTGTGTGTCTAAAGCTTATATTTTTGTATTATATAGTTAGTCGAGGCTGGGCCTATCCCGATCCTTATTATATACTTTTTCTTATATAAAGGCTTTATAGACTATGTAAATTAAAGTGTAGTCATGTCTCATACTTTAGACAACGTGGCCCCAACGACCTAGCCATATGCATTTTCTTTTGGCTTGTTATCACTGTTTACTTTCTAAAAGGCAAGTTAAATGTAGAAATTAAATATAATTTGTTTAGAAAGTGCATAGATACAGGTTGGTTCCCCCGAGCCTTATCGGTAACGAGTTTCAGTCCGTCTTAACAGGACTTTGGGCGTGACACCTAATAATGTGTCTACTTCCATTGGGCATCTATTATTGCTAGAAGAGTCTATAAAAATTATCCAGTTTGCATTTTGCATAAAATATTTCTTGTGATTTTGTTGAGTTTGATATGGTTGATTTTGATTTCATTCTTGGGATGGATTAGTTGCATGCATATTATGCTGGTATTGATTGTACAACCCATAGGGTTAAATTCTAATTCTCAGATGATCCCATCCTTGAGTAGGAGAGTCATGATATCGTGGTCAATGGTAGATTCATTTCTTGCATTAAAGCCTATATGTTAATTTCTAATGGGTGTCTCTATCATCTTATGAGGGTTAGGGATGTTGAGTCCAAAGTACTTCGTATAGAGTTAGTTCCGGTGATTAATGAGTTTGTTGATGTCTTCCCTAATGATCTTCTCGATATTCCTCTCAAAGGGGAAATAGACTCTGGTATAGACCTTCTTCCCGATATTCAACCCATTTATATTCCCCCTTACCTTATGGCCCCAGAGGAGTTAAAAGAGTTGAAGGAGAATTTGAGGGATTTGTTGCAGAAGGATTTTATTAGGCCTAGCCAATCACCTTGGGGTGAACCTATGTTATTTGTGATGAAGAAAGATAAGTTCTCTTAGAATGTGCATTGATTACCGATAACTTAATAGGGTCACCATAAAGAATAAGTATCCTCTATATAGGATTGATGATCTCTTTGACCAACTTCAAAGGGTTAGTTACATCTCTAAGATTGATCTTCTGTCTAAGTATCACCAAGTGAAAGTGAGGGAGTGTGACATTCCCAAGATGGACTTCCAGACTAGGTATGGGCATTATGGGTTTGTGATTATGTCTTTTTGCTTGACCAATGCACTGGCTATCTTCAGGAATCTTATGAATAGGGTCTTTAAACCTACCTTGATTTTTTCGTGGTGGCCTTCATTAATGATATTTTAATATATTCCCATAGTGAAGGGGAGCATGTGAGTCACTTGAGGATGGTGCTACAAAAATTGAGGGAAGAAAAGTTGTTTGCTAGATATTAGTTTTGGTTAGAAGAGGTTGGATTTCTAGGTCATGTAATATCGAAGGATGGTATTAGGGTGGATCCTAACAGGACAGATGTGATTAGAAATTCCCCAGACCTTTGGCCTCATCGTATATTAGAAGCTTCTTGGGCTTAGTTGGTTATTACCGGAGATTTGTGAATGGGTTCTCTTCTATTGCTTCTCCTATGACTAAATTAACCAAAAAGAATGATAAATTTGTTTGGACAGATGATTGTTAAAGGAGTTTCCAAATATTACAGGGTAAGCTTGTCTCCACTCTTATCTTGTCACTACCATAAAGGTTTGTTATGTATTGTGATGCTTTTAGAATTGCCTTGGATTGTGTTTTCATGAAAATAACTTGAGGGGCATAAAAATAATTATCCTACCCATAATCTTAAATTGGCCACCATGTTATTTACTTTGAAATATTGCATCATTACTTGTGTAGGGTGCATGTTGATGTGTTCACCTATCATAAGAGTGTCCAATATGTGTTCACTCAAAAGGATCTTAACTTGAGAAAAGAACATGGTTTGAGCTCCTTGAAGATTATGATATCAGTGGGCATTATTATCCTGGTAAGGCTAATATTGTGGGCAATTCTCTAAGTATGATTTCTATGAGTAGCTAAGCTCATACTGATGATGGGGGCATGGAGGTGGCTAGAGACGTTCATCGGTTGGCTTGATTGGAAATTTGGTTCGAAGAAATTTCTAATAGTGGTATTGTGGTTGTTGACGGTTCTAAATCTTCCTTGATTGAGGAGGTGAAGGCAAAGTAAGATCTTGACCCTGCCTTGTTAGAGTTAAAGGCCTTGGTGAAAGATGGTAAGGTGGAGGTTTTCTCCCAAGGGGTCGACGGTACCCTTAGGTGCCAACGTAGGTTGTGGGTGCCTAGTGCTGATGGCTTGAGAAGGAAGATTCTTGATGAGGGTCACAACTCTTCCTATTCTATTTATGTTGCTTCTACAAAGATGTATAAAGATCTGAGAGAGGTGTATTGGTGGGGAGGTATGAATAAATACATTGCTAGGCTTGTATTCGGTCACCATCATTGCCAACAAGTTAAAGTCGAGCATCAAAGGCCGAGTGGCCTAGCCCACAATATAGGGATCCCTAGTTGGAAGTGGGAGGAAATTAACAATGATTTTGTGGTTGGGTTGCCTAAGACTAGAAAAAATTTTGATTCTACTTGTGTTGTGGGTGATAAAATGACAAAGTCGGCTCATTTCCTACTGGTCAAAACTACTTATGGTGCCGAAGATTATGCTGGACTGTACATCCATGGGTTGGTTAGATTGCATGGGGTGCCTTTATATATCATTTTGGATCGTATTTCTCAATTAGCTTCACACTTTTGGAGGTCCTTCCAAAGAGGACATGCTACCAAGGTTAAGCTTAGTATGGCCTTTCACCCTCATATGGATGGCCAAGCCGAGAGAACTATCCAAACTCTTGAGGATATGCTTAGAGCTTGTGTTTTGGATTTTAATGGTAGTTGGGATGATGATATTTCACTAATTGAGTTTGCTTATAATAATATCTATCATGCAAGCATTGGTATCGAAATGATCCCAAAATTTGTCTGAAAATGTGCCTCGAAATGCCCAAATTTTTAAAATCTATATATCTTAAATTTGTGCTCGATATCAAAAATTTGACTTCATATTCTTATTTAGGGGGTCAACATTAGGGTAAGAGGTTCTAACCCCAATTGAAGAGCAAAAGATTAGAAATTATGAAATTTCAAGACTGGAATTTCTAGTAAGCAATTTGTGTCCTCCATGGGACATGCACAAGTGTAAGAAGGTGCCTATTTTTTTTTGTTCGATCCAGGACTTTTAAATCTCGGGACTAAGTGTTCCCAAATATGTTTTTACCTATACATAGCCATATTTCATACCTATATCATCCTAAATATTTCCTAATTATCACTCAAACACTTAGCCATATTTTCACTCCTAAATTCAAACCCCAAACCCTAATCCAAAACTAAGGTTTTCCTTCAAGGTTCTTCTTTAAGCTTCAAGTCTCCATCTGCAATATTCACCAAGATCATCTCCATGCCAAGGTGTGTGGGTTTGTTTTATGGGTTCCTTTCACCCATGATACCCAAGACTCTTTTTACTCAAATTGCATGATTTTAAAGTTGATTTATGAATGGGTATTGCTTATTATGAAATTCACAACACACTATGTTAAAGCTATGTGAAATTGTGAATGTTTTGCTATTTTTGAGCTATAAATCTTTGATCTACTATAAGATTTAAGGAGGGGTTTTTATGTTTGTTGCTTGAGGGTTTTACAAGGTGTTGATTGATGGTTTTATAATGCATTTTCTTGCATGATTTTATCTCTATATTTCATGGTTTCATACTAGGATTATACACCCTCTAAGTGCTTGATAAAATGTCTGATGTAGTTTCTTGAGGAGTTGAAGGTCCAAAGCATGAAATATGATATGATTAACTATATGATGGTTAAATAAGATTATATGATATACTCTATATAAAGTATTGCATTAGACCATGCCAGATCCGAGGGGACAAGTGTCCAGGTAACCGAGGTGGGGGTTTGTACTTATCAACCAAGATACGGTTTTGTAGTGATCAACCATGTGATAGGTTTGTATTTCGCCACCGTGGTAATAAGGTGTGATTATCATCAACCATGTGAGGGATTTGTACCACACCACTAGGGTGATATTGTGAAACCATCATCAACCAACCGAGGGATTTGTACCTTGAAAAACTAGCTTGGTCTCTTCTACACGTTTGATGTCCTATATGAGCATGAGCTACTTAAGCATGTTTTTCTTATGCATTGATCATACATGTCATATTGTTATATTGTGCCTTTTTCCGACTATTACACATTTTGACCATGATGCCTAATTCTTATTGCATTACATCCTATATACTTAGTACATGCAAACATACTAATGCACACTTTTTCCTACATAATATCACTATCTAGGAACCAGTGCCCAAGTTGATCCTCCACCTCCTCCATATGGCTAGTTCAATACTACTCAAGCTTGTTGGTGAGTCCTCTACTTCGGGGATCTTAGTCTATATTTCTCTTATTATGTATTGACACACTCTTCTTTATTTATATTTTGACTATAATGGTGAGCTCGGTTGCATAATCTTGGCCCCAACTCTTATCTAAGTATTATAGGTGTTTGTTGTACATATTATGTATCGATGATATGAACTTTGACTGCTTGTATATTGATTGTGATGTTATGCAAGATTTTCCCTTAGCCCTTTTCTCCTATTCTTATTCTTTATGCCTTTTATTTGCTTCCGTGACCAATGATGTGTAATGACAAGTTAAGAGGCTTGAATGGGGTCCCTTTAGGTTCCCCATTCACCTTGTCATGTCTAGACCCTAGGCTTGGGTTGTGACAGTTATGACTCATTTTGTGGCCCTTTATGGTAGATGTTGTAGATCACCATTTGGATAGTTTGAAGTGGGAAAGATCATTTTGTTGGGTCTGAATTTTTTTATGTAGGCCTTAGAGAAAGTGAGGATGATAAAAGAGAATATGAAAATAGCCCCAAATAGAAAAAAGTCCTATGTTAATGTAAGGAGAAGGGATCTTGAATTTAAGGTTGATGATTGAGTCTATTTGAAAGTTTCACCCAGGAAGGGTATGGTTCTTTCGCATAAAAATGGTAAATTGAGTCCAAGATTTTTCGGTCCTAGTAGGGTGTTATGGAGGCTTGGTATGGTGGCTTATGAGGTGGAATTGCCTGGTAGAATAGATATGGTTCATCTGGTATTCCGTGTATCTATGTTGAGGAAATTTATAGGTGACCCATATGCATGCCTTTAGATGTTGTGGGTGTTGTTGAAGACAATTTAACTTATGAAGAGGTTCCAGTAGAATTTTTTTATAGGCAAGTAAATAGGTTGAGGAACAAGGATATTGCCTCCGAGGTTCTTCGGAGAAACCAACAAGTTAAGAGTGCTACATGGGAAGCTGAGGCCGACATGCAAAAGAGATATCCCTATATCTTCCATTCTAATCAAACCTAAGGCAGTTAAGCTCTCTAAGTGATTTCAAGTCTTAAGATTCAACCTTTATTTCATTTGCAAGTATTCATGTTTATGTTGACAAGTTCATGGTGATTTTGACACTTGTATTGAGATTTTTGAAATGATGTTTAAGTCTATTGTTGCATTCTTGTATGAGCTAAAATTATGTTACTTACTTCTCTTGTGTACATTTATTTGACATTCAAGGATGACTTTTCCCAAGGGGGAGATATTGAAACGACCCCAAAATGTGCCCGAAAATGTCCCTCAAAAATGCCCGTAATCTTAATTTTCATATATGTCAAAATTCATGTGTGAAATCAAAAATCCAACTTCATATTGTTGTTCAGGGGAACAAATTTAGTGGAAAGTGAGTATAATTTGAATTTTAGAGGACCCATAATGAAAAATGAATTTCGCAAAAATTGCAATTCCAGTAGGGGTACACGTTTACTCTGTGACGTAGAGCCATCATTGAGATCTTTTATTTTGTTTCAATTTTTTAGTTTTCGTCCAAGGCCTTTGGGTGTTAGGCCTAGGCCTTCCTATGCAAAAAACACCTATACTTAGTCATATTTCAACTTTATATCATAGAAGACATTCCCTAAAGCTCTTTCTAAAACTTAGACAAATATTTCACCCAAATTAAATTGTCCCAATCTCATTTTAGATCTCAAGAATTTCATTCAAGCTTCAAATTCTCAATCAAATCTTCATCAAGGAAATCTCCAAAGTTGAGGTATGTGAGTTTCAACCATTGCGTCCTTTCACCCGTGGTGCCTAACCTTCCTTTTACCTAAATTGCATGTTTTTATGTTAGAATATTTATGGGTATCTCTTAGTATGAAATTTGATCGTAAACTATTTTGGGGTTTCACAAAATGTGACTATTTAAGCAAGTTTTGAGCTATGAATCTATGATACATTATGTAATTTGATGAAGGGTTTTGATGCATCTTGCATGAGGGTTTTACCAATTGTTTGTGGGTGGTTTTACATTGATTTTTCTCACATTATATCACTTTTCAACTACATGATTTTGTACTAGCATTACACACTCGCCAAATGTTTAATAGAATGTTAGGTTCTGGAATCTTGAGATATTAAAGGTTTAATGCATGGTGTATGAGTTAAATAACTTTATGATGATGAAAGAAATGTATGTTTTTGTTGATTTTATGAATAGTATCTATAGTGTTGCAAGTTGATCATTCCTCGTGCAGGGGGTTGCAGGCCCGTACTACCGTGTTGGTGTGTGTGAACCTCAATCGCCTCGTTCGGGGGGTGGTATGCCCGAACTACCATGTTGGGGAGTATGTACCTCAATCACCTCACTCGGGGGGTGGTAGGCCTGTGCTACTATGTTGGGGGGTATGTACCTTAATTGCCTCGTAAGGGGGGTGGTAGGACCATTCTACCATGTTGAGGGGTATGTACCTCAATTGCCTCCCAAGGGGGTGGTAGGCCATGGTTTACAAGTACTAGTTTGCTTGGTCTATAATGATAGTCTCTTCCTACATATGTAATATGTTCTATATAAGCATGATTTATCTCAAGCATCATTTGTGCATACCATATTGCTATTATGCTCATTCCTTTCCTAATTAAGCATTTCGATTATGTCGCTTATGTTTTGTTACATTACATCCTACCTACTTAGTACATCCAAACATATTAAAGCATACTTTATGCCTACATGATGTCACTATATAAGAATCAAAACACCACTTGATCATCTTCCTCCTCCACATTGCTAGTTAGTTCTCTTGATGTTAAGCTATTGGTGAGTCCTCAAGTTTGGGGACACTAGCTTTGCTCTTTTACTCTTGTTACATCTTTAATTTTCACTTTGATACTAAAGGGTGAGCCTAGAAGGTTGTCTTGTCCCCGGCTCAAATCTAAGCTTAGTGGTATTGTTGGACAGCTTATGAAATGATGTTGTGAGCTCTGAATCTCTGTTTTTAAGATATTAATGATTCCCTTAGCCATTTCACCCTTACATTATGTTCTTTTGATGTTGTTTACTTGCTTCTGCGACCAAGGATGTGTAATGCTATGCTAAGAGGCTTATTTGGGGTCCTTTGATGTTCCCTATTTACCGTGTCAGGTCTAGGCCATAGGCTAGGTCATGGAAGATTCCCCTAGACCTTTCCATAGGCTCCATCCCCTGCTAATACACCTCTATACCCACTACTCTCCATTGGTGATGGTGAGGATCATCAGCAAAAATGGATGGGTTGACTAAGGACTGAGTTGCTCCTTCATCTTAAGGCACGTCATTGGACTCAGACCAATCTATACTTCCCCCTCATCAGATTGGGAGGTACTCTGAATTTCGATTGTTATCCATGCACCCTGAGCTCTAGTTTGAGGCCTCTACACCTCATGGTCAGTCCGTACATTGGGCTCTTTAGTTGAGCCTTCAGAGTGTTCGTCGTCTATGTCTTGGTCCCTCAGCATCTTGTTGAATGCCTGGATTGCTGCATTTTTATTTTTCAGAGCCAACGTATCTTAAATGTTCATGACAAACCAACAGTTAGCCCTAAGTTACCTAAACAAATAACAGAAATAGATAAAAGAATAGAAATAAAAAACAATAAAAAGAAAAACACTCAATAAAATAACATTGCATCAGCTACAAATTGTAGGTACGAGGCTAAGTCATGACTCGTAATGAAGACTATGAGTTTTGCTGTGGCGTCGTACTCAACAAGTGCTAGTAACAGTTTATACTAAACTTTGGTACGAGGATCAGTTATGACTCATAGTCGTGATTACTGGTCGTAGACTGGGCTCATACTGATTTTCAGTATCCAAATTAGATGACAAAGCAAGTGTACGATACCCCTCTATGGTTCATAGTGGATACTACGACCCATATGTGGGTCTCTTATGATGTATGTTTAGAAACCTTTGGTTATGGTTATCCCTTACGAGGGTTAAACTATGATTCATAGGTCCTCCTACTGGTCGTAAAAGGTGCTACCTGTAACTTCACCAAACGACTACAAAATTCATTCAAAATACAAATGTAAACAGCATCGAAGCAAGATTTCATCAACATATTCAGCCTAAAAACATATCCATTACCAAAGCATTATATTCCAACCAAGAATCAAACCAAAAACTCTTCCACTTAATAAACAATCAAGACATCCCCAACACATTCAAGAATCCAAAAATGGTTAATCCCAGAACATATAACAAGATCACTTGGACAAATTCATGAATGTTCATGAAATTGAATCTACAAGCATATACATGATTACTCAAACCACCATCTTTCAATGAAAAACATACCCAAGACACAAATGCATACCACCATGACGTAATTAATTAATGAAACATCACATACTCAATTCGAACATGTAATCAATAATACATGGCAAGATATGATCATCACAACCAAGCAACAAGGGTAATTTCAAAAATGGGGTCAATCTCCGGGAATTCTAATTGACAAACACCCTAGTTCACATTCATATGCATACATTTTCTCATGAATAGTCTTGATATTAATTTCAAAAGACACCATAGTTTGTGTGTGAAATTTAGCCATGGAACATATTTCAATAGAAAACTATGATAAAATGAAAAAAAGGAAAAGAAGAGGAGGCCAAAACCTAGCTTTCTTAAACTCACCCAAAAAGTTGATGGAAAATAATGTGGGTATGCTGGGAAATCGATCAGAATAGTGGGAAAGTATTTTGGAAGTAATTTGGGAGAGGATTCGGGTTAAAATGGAGGATTTAAGGGTCAAAATAAATATTTACCTTTTAAATACCCCTACAAGGACAACTTTTAATTTCACTGAGTTGGTCTACGAGACTCCTAGTATGAGTCATAGGCCTTTCTATGGCCTATAGATCTTGGTCTCGTAGACAAATAAAAACTTGGAAAAATTTTTGGAAACATACCTAGGAACTACGTACCCCATTTATGCTCATAGCTTGGACTACAGGTCATAAAATTGGCTCGTACTGGGACTGCTATTTTAAATCATCATTATTATCCTCTACGAGGCATGACTACAAGTGGTAGTGTGCACTATGGCTCATAAGTCTAGTCGTAGAGGCTGCTTTTAATGCTATTTTCTTCTAACTTCCTACATTTGTTAAATACTTGCGAATCTTGATCTCAACATATACCATTATCCAAACATATAATTGATTCAATGTCTTAATAGAGAAAAGCAAACCACAACCAATCCACTACTTAGAAATTCACACAAATAAAATAAACTCAAAATAAGCAAAATTATAAAAAAGTACTTGGGTTGCCTCCCAAGAAGCCCCTTGTTTAATGTCGTGGCACGACTTAGTCATCATCAATAATCAGAATTCCTTAATGCCTACACTTCGCTTTTGAGCTCAATTGGGTGCTTCATTGACTGGTGGATATCAAAAACAACCTCTGCATCATTGACGACACTATAGTGTTGAAAAATTTGTGAGAGATCTTGACTTACCATTTTCTTCTTCTTGACTAGATCTTTCATGCACCTTTCATAACCCGGCATTTTGTCTAAAGTTTCAATCAAGGGGATATTCACCAACAGTTTCTTAAGTATTGCTAGAAAGTTCTCTAACTTTTTCTCTTCCTCTTTCTACTTAATTCATTGAGGAAAAAGAGTAAGAGGTCTTGAAAAATCATTATACTTTCTAGGTTTGTCCTCATCCTTAATCACTTTAGCTTTCTCATCAATACTCTTTTCACAATCTTCGTCAACAACCACCATCATTGGGGAATCTAAGGTGCTCTTCCTACTTCATGTCATAATCGCCATACAATGCCCATTATTCTTTGGATTTTGAACCTTATTACTAGGGAAAGTGCTCTTTTGGCGTTGGTTCAGTTGAGAAAACACTTAACCAAATTATTGGTCCAATTATAGGAGAGCCACCGAATGAGACTCTATCTTTTGATTGAATCTTGAAATATCCAATTTCATCACTTTCAACATCTCATCTTGATGGTCAACCTTCTTCAACAATTTGTCAAACATTTCCTCAATCCTAGAGTTTCTAGACCCGACATCACGATTATGGGAAGGCATATATGGTCCATTATTATATCCATCTATTTGCCCCCACTCGCTTCTGATACTCTTTCTATTTCAAAATAACCACCTTAGTTATCTCTATGCACACCCTCTCTATAGTAGTTCCAATCTTGATTTTGGGAACCTTGCCTCCAATAGTCCAAGTTGGACCCTTGGGCATTGTTTCGGGAACCTGCTGCTTGATTACTCATAAATCAAGCAACCTTATCATAGTAAGCCTCTGAATTCATGGGTGCCATTGGAGGTTGGTGAACCATCGTATGAACTTTCTCTTATTTTGCTTCAATACCAAGTCCATGCTTGTTCGAAGTTGAGCAAGATCTTACATGTTCTCTTAATTGATTTTTCTTTACTTCGAACTCATGTTCACCATAAATAAATATTTTTATGTTGGATCTCTTCCATTGACCCAATGCTCTATTCATCTTAACCACTTGCTCCATTCTCTTAGTGATTCGTGCAAAAGGTTGATCCAAAAACGTGCCTCTCATAATGGTATCGGCACAGGCTTGTCTATTCCCATGAAGAGCCTAATAAAAGATCTCCACTAAGGCATTATCAACAATTTTATGTTCCAGAACCATCTTCATGCACTTGCTTAACATCTCCAGTGTCATACTAATTGAATCACCCAACAATTGCTTAAAATTATTGATTTGATCTTTGAGCTTGAGCTTCCTGGACCTTGGAAGATATCTCTCTAAAAATGCTCTTTTGTAACCTGGCCTAACTGGTGATAGAACTTTGAGAGAGTTCTGACAACCGTATTGCTGCATTTCCAATCAAAGATAGAGGGAACACTAGTAACCTAACAACATCCATCAAAAGATTTTGTTTACCCATCACACTCTTACAAAAAAATGTAACATTATGAAGATAACTATGGGGATCCTTCAAAGGTAGCCCTGTAAACAACCCGCTATTTTGAAGCATTTGAATGAGACCACTTGGCATATGAACTTGTTGTCGGTAAGTAGCGATGGAAACACTATAGCTTCTGTGACATCCATTCCCATAGGGTTCAACTTATATTGGTTTCGACTATATGCATCTTTATTAAAAGAACTATGGTGTGGCCCATTTTCTCGTTGAGATGGGTTTTCATCTCCATCCACATCATCATCATTTTGCTCCGTAGTTTCATCAATCGCGGTGTACTCATTTTCTTGGGTCATTCTTCTTGTAATTTGGTGGATCTCTAAGTTAATTGGTACTAAAAGATTGCCTTTGTTCCTAGTGTTGGGCATACAAACCAATTATACCCTACAAAAAAAACTAAACAAAAACAAAAACAAAAACAAAAACAAAAGTAAAATATAAGAGAATTTAGAAATTAACACTTGAACTAACTATTTGTGAAATCAAGTCAAAACCTATTCGTACTCCCCTACAACGGCTCCATAAATTTGATGTTCACGGTCCAACAGTAAAGCGATCGCTATAAAGTATAAAACTAACCAAAACATAGGGTCAAATCCACAGGGAACACAAGGTTGACCACATTGATTCACCAATAATAATTTCAAACATAAATCTACTATTCTCTAACGGGTGGGGGTTGTTCTGCAAATTAGAGTGAAATAACTATAAAAACTCTAGTAACAATGATGAAAAGACAACTAATTTGAGGAGCAAATAGGGTATTGTGTTCCCTATGCTTCACTTTCTTAAATGCCCAGATAACATAACTTCAATTAGGACAGTTCAATAGGATGGTAACTTATGTTCTTCCAACCCTTTGGTAAAGGTAAAGGTCAAATTTCACCATGATACTTAGTAGGCAACCATGGTATTCTAACCAACTGTTACCTATTGTCCCAGTCAACCTCTCCTTGGTCGAGTTTGATTGATTAGATGAGAACATATCAACTGAATCATGTCACCTATTTTCTTTTTCTATTCATCATTAACTTGGTCGGGATTATGATATTAGGTGAGGTTTGATGTTGGCCACCATCAAACAATAAGCAATACAAAGGAAAATGGATAATACATGTAAATACCCAACTAAAAAAATGCAAATAATCTGAGTTATTTCAAGTTAGCTAGTCATGGTTCCCATAACTCCATGTTGTGGGGGTTGAGCTACTCATAGCTTGGACAAAAACATAAACAATAAAATAAAATAGACATAGTTGAAAAAATTACCCAAGGAAAATGAAGAATAATAAACCACCTTGATTTTGGATTCAGAAGCTTGAATGATAAAGTTGAATTACAAGTGATTCTAATTCCTAAATTTGGTCTTCAAAGTGGAACCCTAGTGGTCTACTATAAAATCCTAAAAGATTCTCTTTAGAAAATATTCTATTGTATCTATAAAATGTGATTCTCCTCTAAAAACCCTAACGTATGCTATTTTTAGAAAGGTCCTTAACATAAATTATAAAATCTAGTCGGCAGCAGTTACAACTTGTAGGGTGACCTACAAGTCATAGTTGAGCTTTCATACTCAGCACTTGGCATTTTGAGCTTGACTGCTACAATCCACACTATGAGTCTTTATCTAGTCTATGACTAGTAATGCCTTCTCGTAATCCATCCTTGTATTTCTTTATCCAAATTAAATCAACAATGTTGATCACTATAAGGTCCTCTTCTATGAGTTGTAGTGAGGACTATGACGCATACTCTAGGCTCGTATGACTAAACTTCAATTTCTCAGATTTTGATTTTGGAAGTTTTTAATCACCATGGTCATCCCCAATAACTCGTAGTGGGTCTCATAGGTCCTTAAATTCAACAAAATTCGCTACTTTTTTAAAAGATTAAGACAACCTTATTTTTTGTGCAAAAACAAACACAAAACACATAAGCACCATAAAAAGTCGCATTGGTAATATAACTTGAAACCATGCAATTTTTGTAAAAATAGAGGTTGGGCTTCATGGGTAAAAGGACCTATGGATGACCCACATAACCTTAAATTCCTTGAAATGAACTTGAAGGAGACTTAGAGCTTGAAATGAGTCCTTGAGTTCCAAAATTGAGCTTGAAATCCTTAGATTTGAATGAGAGAATTGATAGAGTCTTAGAGAGGTTCTAGAGGGGGTTTTATGAGTTATAGAATTGAAATATGGTTAAGTATGGGAGATTTCATGTTTAAGTGGGCATGGGGGTATGACCCCAATGCCCTTGAGTAAAATAAGAAACCCAAGGAAAATATTACACCAGTCCGCACCCCAGACGTGACGTAGACAAGACGCATAGTTCAAAGTACACAGTGGCATGCCCTAGGCACGGACAACCATTGGAAATTTTAAAATTATGTAGAATTATTTTTCACTATGGGTCCTTTAAAATCTGGATTACAATCATTTTCCACTCAATTTTACCCCTTAATCGAGAATATGAAGTCAGATTTTTGAAATCACGAACAAATTTTAAGATATATGGGCATTACAATTATGGGAATTTCGAAGAACATGATGGGTGTTTCAGTACATTACTATTCTAGTAAGTGCCCCAAGCATAGAGAAGCATACACAACTTTGTGGGTTTTCAAATTAGCTCCCCATCGACCATGAGGGACAAAGAGTCTAATCTGGGTCATAGAGGCGACCCATATGAGGCAAAATATAGGTTTTCAAATTAGCTCCACATCGTCCACGAGGGCCAAAGAGATGGATCTAGGTCATATAAGCGACTGATACGAGGATAGTGTGGGTCAAAAGACTTTTCAATCGGACTAGCAAGGTCCAAGAGTATCATTATAGGTAGTAAAGTTGAGGGTAGTGATGAGCCCATATCTTGGACTCATTTGAGGCTTAGAATATAAGGACTTATTGTCCTCAATATGCTATTATGTTTTATAAGCAAATTAAGTTGTAGATTTTATGTTTGGAAAGGATATAAGTGCATGGATAGAAAATGGTTAGAAAAACTAGGAAAAGGAGCAAAAATGTGAAAAAGTTGGTCAGAAGCAACATCAACGACACAATTGACAGATTCCCAAACTCTAACTGAAATTGCTTAATATTGCAATGTTAACCCTTCCCACCCCAAGTTTGTGATAGAAAGGCAACATAGGTAGAGGTTCGATGGATCACCAAACATGATCGGTGATGGACCATCAAATTGATGAAGGATCCAAAGACTTGGCCCTTCAACTGATGTAAGAGAAGATGGTCATGTGCATATTCTGTGCATCACCAAATTAAAGTGATCCATGATGGCCGACCTTGATCGTCCAATGGAAAAGCTTTACACAAACTCAGACTAAATTACACCGACTATAAAAGGAATTTGGGAAGGACATGGTAAAGATCATTCTTCCATATCTAACCTTACCACATTGAGAGAGAAGAAAGAGTACATAGATGCTTCGTGTTAACAGACATAAGGTTTTGGTGATTTTTAAGCTTGGGGAGGATAAATGTGAGAGACTAGTAGAAGAAACTCATTTCTTCTCCTATGACTCATCTTACCCACATCCATAGTTATAACGTAAGACTAGGTCCTAGACATGACACGGCGAATGAGGAACCCAAAGGAACTCCAAACAAGCCTCTTAACTTATCATTACACATCCTTGGTCGTGAAAGCATATAAAAGACATAAAGAATAAGAGTAGAGAACAAAGGCCTAAGGGAAACCTTGCATAACATAGTAATCAAGAGAGAAAAGTCAAGGCTCATATCATAGATAAATAACATGTCCAACAAACACCTCTAATACTTACATAAGAGCGGGGTCCAAGACAAAGCAACTGGGTTCACCCTCATAGTCAAAATAGAAAATAAGAAGAGTGTCTCAAGACATGATAACAGAAACATAGACTAAGGTTGCCGAAATAGAGGACTCACCAACTAGCTTGAGTAGTACTGAACTAGACAAATAGAGTAGGAGGAGGATTAACTTAGGCTCTAGTTCCTACAGGGTGATATCATATAGGCAAGAGCATGCGTTAGTACATTTGAATGTGCTAAGTATGTTGGATGCAATACAACAAGATATAGGCATTACAATCAAAATTCTTAAAAATAGGCAGTAGGCATATATAACAACATAGCTTGTATGATCAGTGCATAAGTAAAACATGCTCAAGAAACTTATGCCCTATAGGATATCATATTTGCAGAAGAGACCAAGATAGCTTTCCAAAGTACAAACCCCTCAGTAGGTTGGTGTTAATACCACCCCATGACTTAGGTGGTGAGATACAAACCCCTCACTAGTTAGTGATGATGCCGCCCTATTACTTAGGCGGTGAGGTACAAACCTTTCACTAGGTTGATCAGTACAAACCCCCATCTAGGTTGATGATGATGCCACCCCATCACCCTGGTGGAGGAACAAACTCCTCACTAGGTTGATGAGTATGAACCCCCATCTAGGTTATCCGGACTCTTAGTCCCCTCGAATTGGGCATGGCCTAATGCAACACTTTATATAGGTTATATCATATACATAAGCTTTTTTCATCATTATAACATAAATTATATCATATCTCATACTTTGGACCTTCAATTCCTCAAAAAAACAGTATCAGGACATTTTATCAAACACTTAAAGGGTTTGTAATGCTAGTATAAAACCATGAAATATAGAGATGCAATCATGTAGGAAAATCCATTCTAAAACCTTCAATCAACACCTTGTAACACCCTCAATCAATATACAACAAAACATCTTATCAAATCTTACAATAGATCCAAGATTTATAGATCAAAACATGGTAAAATAGTCACAACTTTATATAGCTTTAACATAGTCGATAGACATGTTGTTACTAGTAACCTAATTTTAAAATCAACTTTAAATCATGCAAATTGAGTAAAAAGGAGAATAGGACACCATGGATAGAAGGACCCAATAGCTAAAGCCTACATATCTTAGCTTTGAGGAAGCTCTAGATGAAGATTGAAAATGGAGGCTTGAAGCTTGAAGGAATTCCTTAGTATTGATCTTGAGTTTTGGGACTTGAATTTGGGAGTGAAAAATATGACTCAGTGTTTGAGAGGATATTAGGGAATGTTTAGGATGATATGAAGGTGAAAAATGACTAAGTTTAGGTAAAAACACTTTCAGGAACTTTTAGGCCCAAGACTTTAAAGGCTTAAACCGCACAAAAAATCACTGGATAGAAAACTACACCTCTCTATGTCGCGGAGAGGATGCGGGGACAACTTCTCTTCATCTGCTCACTGGAATTTGTCACTTATAAAAATATAATTGCTAATCTTTTGCTCTTACATAGGGGTTAGACACGTTTCCCCCTAATTTGACTCCCTAAACAATAATATGAAATTGGAATTTTGATATCGCGCATGGATTTTGAGAGATATGGAGTTTAAAATTCTGTGCATTTCGAGACACATTTTTGGGCACATTTTGGGGTCATTTCAATATCTCTCCCTTGGGAACATTCGTCTATGAATATAAAAGAGATGTACAGGATAAAAGTGATCATAAACAAATTATCCCCAACAAGAATGCAACATTACTTTTAAAATACCTTTTTAAAAAATCTCAACATGAATATAAAATCATTACAAATTTGCCAACTTAAACATGAATGCATATGAATGACACAAGGGCTGAAATATAAGATTTGAAATCACATAAGGGACTTAGAATTAGTTCCTTAGGGTTGATTGGAGGGGAAAATATAAAGATAATGCCCTTACATATCCATTTTGGCCTCTCAAGTAGCACTTTCGACTTGTTGGTTCCCCAAAAGGATCTTAACGGATGCCACCTCTTTGTTACTCAATCTCTTCACTTGCCTATCAAAAATCTAAACCAGAGTCTCCTCATAAGTCAAGGTATCCTCAACAACACCCACAACATCAAGAGCCATAATAGCATTAGGATTACCAACACATTTTTTCAACATAGAGACATGGAACACCAGGTGAACCAAATTCATTTCACTAGGCAACTTCAACTCATAAGCTACCTTGCCAACCCTCTTTATCACCTTATAAGGACCAACATATCTTTGACTCAACTTACCCTTTATACCAAAATGGTCTACACCTTTCATTGGAGAAACTTTCAAATAGACCCAATCACCCACTTTGAACTCATGGTCTTTTTTTCTCACATCGGCATAGGATTTTTGACGACTTTGGGCTGTTTTCATCCTTTACCTAATCATCCTAACCTTCATAAGAGCCTCCATAACTAGATCTAGTCCCAATAAAGCCACCTCTCCGAAATGAAACCAACCAATCGGTGATCGACAATGTCTCCCATAAAGAGCCTCAAAAAGAGACATACTAATGCTAGAGTGATAGCTATTGTTGTAAGCGAACCCAATCAATGGAAGATGGTCATACTGAATACCCTTATGCTCCAAGACACCTACCCTAAGAATATCCTCAAGTGTTTGAATGGTTCTTTCGGCTTGGCCATCCTTTTGGGGGTGAAAGGTCGTACTAAAGTGAACTTATGTACCAAGACAACTTTGAAAAGACCTCTAAAAGTGTGAAGTAAATTGTGCACCATGATCCAATATGATGGACAAAGGAACCCCATGCAACCTCACTAACTCATGGATGTATAATGTTGCATACTCTTCATCCTATCAACCATAAACCAAATGGAATCAAAACCCCTTCTAGTATTAGGTAGCCCAACCACAAAATCCATAATAATCACCTCCCACTTCCAAGTAGGAATCTCTATGTCTTGGGTTAGGCCACTCGGTCTTTGATGTTCAGCTTTGACCTTCTGAGAACTATGGAAACTGAAAATAAATTTGGCAATGTTCCTCTTCATGCCTCCCCACCAATATATATCCCTTAAGTCTCTATACACTTTGGTGGAACCAGGGTGGATGGAATAAGAAGAATTAAGGGCCTCATTGAGGATTTTCTCCCTCAAACCACCAACACAAGGCACACACATGGTACCTTGGTACCTAAGGGAACTATCTACTTTGCCCTCTTTCACCAAGGCCTTTAGTTCAAGAAAGGAAGAGTCAAGATCATGTTTTGTTATCACCTCATCCACCAAAGAAGACTTAGAACCATCAACAACAACAACACCATCATCACCAACCTCTTCTAACCGAACCCCCAATTTAGCCAATTGATGCACTTCCCTAGCCATCTCTTTTCCACTACCATCAACATGAGCTAGGCTACCCATGGTCACCCTACTCAAACCATCCGCCATAACATTTGCCTTAACATAATGATAATGCATAATCATATCATAGTATTTAAGAAGTTCTTAGAACTCGGATGGAGCCAAAGATTGACTATTTTTTGGCCTTGGAGTATGATGGAATAAAGCAAAATGGCTCTTTAAACTAT